>JAXQQM020061097.1:0-47691 GCA_034641835.2 Pinus albicaulis | reverse complement strand
GAACGAGCTGTTACACAACATTTTGTCACCGTCCCTGCATTCCCTATTCCGAATATGGAGGACCATCATAGTGATCCTTGTGTATTGTCACACGTCATAATGAATGTCATTGCATCCCTTAACATGCTAGGAACAAAATCTCTATGGACCATTCCTAAAGCAGACCCTTAAAAACATGTAATTTTGGGTCGGCGTTGTGGTGTAGTTATGTCCTCGTGCCCATGGCTAGGTTTGCACTAGCCCTCATGTCGTGGTTGCTCTGGCTCTGAAGCACCCCAGCACCGAGCTACTTTTGGAAGGTTTTTTAATATGGAAACGAAGCTTCTAAGATCTAACATGTTCATGAGTGGAATCATGGATGTTTGTTTGACTGTATGTGGTCAAGTTTCTCCCTTTGGCCTTCTAGTTCCTACAAAAATGCAACTTCCCAAAGGGATAGACCTTTCCTCCACCATAAGTGGATCCCAAAGCTCTTCCTCCACTCCTATAAATTCCTCTTCATCCCATTGATTCTGCTAGCTAGAATAGACCAAGAGTTGATGTGGAGAAGATAACAAAGAATAGTCCATAGTTGTGAGAGAGAGTTTGAGCCTTTCACCTTTTTGAGTCAAATCGACAAATGAATGCTTTGGAGACGTGCCCGATTGAACCCGTAAAATGAGGTCTACAGTGTCAACGCACAGGTTGTAAACTTCCTTTCATACATTAATATGACATGATTGATTTCTAGTTCCATCCTTGTCTATGTTAATATTCAAAGTTTCTGACTCTCCTTGACTAGTTCGATAGTCGTAAATGAATATGTATGCTCGTATGCTTTTAGTGTTCGCTTGATTTTTGTGCAGGTGTGTGGATATCACTGTCAACGGAGTGCAAGGATTGAAGAAAAAATATTGAGGGATCACTGCAACGTATCACGTCAAGAGCGTTGGATTGAGATAGGATATCTATTCCAATCTGCATTTCGTTTATAGACTAGGAATTTAGAAACCAGCATGTTCCCTTGTTGCTAGACCCACCCTAGGGCTAAAGGGATCGTCTCTGTCTGCAGAGGGGATTTTTCTGCACAACAATTTGGTGACCATACTGGGGAGGTCAATGCCTTTTGTCTCTTATTGTTCGTTTTGGATTTTTGATTATCTGTCCAAGTTTGGCCGAATTGTCATTTCCCTGCTATTTTTGGTTTGTTTGACTTCTTCTAGCCATTTAGCCTTTTTCTAGAGTGATAAGCCTGGTTTTTCTCAGCAAGCCCTTTGTTTTTTCCTTTCTTTCCTTGATTAGCGTTGTTGATTTCCTGACAGTTGTGCCCATCTTCACAAGTTGTCATTAATATAGGCGTGATTTTTCCTGCTCGATGTCGAATGCCGCTGAACAGCTGCGCTGATTCTTGTAAGGTTGAATTTTGGGCCTTTTGCATTGATTTTCTAAGTGTTTCGGACCATTTTCTTGGTCGCATGTTCGTTGGGTGTTTGATCTGTTTATGAGTCAGTTTGGTCGTTCATTTTTAGCCTTTTTTGTGGTTGCTTGGCCTTTTCAGTTGATTGTACGTGAATTAGGGTTTTCAAGCTTTCATTCCTTGTCTGTTTGATTCTCCCTCCATCCCCCCGAGCATAGATCACATTGCTCGTTGAGTCGACCAAAAAGCCCTTTATTTTGCGTAAGGAAATGCATGCCTAGTTTTGAGTCCATTTTTCCGTTTGATTGGAGTTGATCTCTTCATGTTTTGATGATATCGTTCAAAGCAACTTGAAGCTATTATTTGTTTTTCTTAGTGTAGTATTGCATTGTTGCTTATCACTTATAGAAAAGAACAAAAAAATTGCATTCTTCCTTCTCATTTGGAAATGAAAAGTACTCTTTTGCGTTATTAGGTTCCCTTTTTCATTGGAAAGTGAAAGACAAAAGAAAAATTTTCGTTTTTTGCTTTGGCTGTGTTAGTAGAATAGGGGAAAGTATCATTCTTGCCTTTGCTTGACTGCTACTTTGCTCCGAACCTTCGTCCTTCACTTAGTTAGCTTTTCATTGAAATGAAACGGTATTATTTCTCTCATATAATTGCACATTAGAGATTTGAGGTAACATTTGGTGGGCCTTGAAACTGAAACCTAATTTCAAGATAAACCATAAAATTAACTTAATCAACCTATGGAAGCATTGAAACTTAACGCTCACACTTAGAGGTCTAGGCTAGTGATGTGTTCTGACGTCATTAAACCTAACAACTGTTGCTTGCAATATTGCATTAGACATCGCTAGTATGGACTTGTGCTCCCCATACTGTCGCGTATATAAAGGGAGACCCTTTTAGGTTGCAATCCTTTATCCATAGGAAGCTGAGTTTTCCACCCTATAACCATGATACACCAAACACATCATTTGGGGAGACTGCCTGCATGTACGTTAAGTCCTTGGTAAATTTATTTGCCAAGGTGTATGTTGTAGTTCACAAGATCTTGGTCCACCCTTTTTCCTAGAGTTCCTGAGTAGTAATTTTGATCTTTCTGTGAATATTTAAATTTGAAAAGATCATCGAGCACTTGTCCTTTCGAGCTCGTTAAATCAGAAAGTGGCTATATTCACCTTTTGTCCTTTTTTTGACTCTTAAAACATGAAAAGGCAAAGTTTCATTTCAATGTCTTAAAATTTATTGCCCACGTTAAAATTTTACCCATGCTCACATTAGATTGAGGTCGATGGCAACGCTTCCTAAGTCCATCAACCCAGGGGTCCCCTCGGATGGGAATCCTGGTTCGTTTACCTCTTTCAGAAATGTTGGTGCCTCGTATATGGCAATGTTGTCCCTCGCGGGATTAACCTTTAGTCTGCCAATTTGGTTATTTTCAACCCCTGTCGTTTTGAATACAACAACTGTTTCTCAACCAAGTTCTCCTCCTCCTAAACCATGTTAAGTCCATGCTTATTTTAAGGTTGAACCCTCATCTTCTTCGCCTATTTCTTCACCTATTTCTTCACCTAGTGAAATTCTAGATTCTAGTAACTGGGTGGCTAAGAAGAAGAAGAAGAAGTAGAATAAAAAGAAGGAAAATAAGCCAGGGGGTAAATCAACAACTATTGCTACCCATGCAACTAATGTTGAGAAAAATCTTATTGTGTCCCATAAAGTCAAATTCCCTTGCAAGCTATGTGAGGGTGACCACCTCTTCGTGATTTCCCTAGTATTCCCATGGTGCTAGAAGTGTGGTTCGTTGGCCTGATTCATACTTCATCATTAACCTCTAGGCATCACGCTGATGATGAGCCTTCAACTAGAGATAATAAGACTTGTAAGAAACAGGGTAAGATCAAATTTCCCTGTAGGTTATGTGAAGGGAACCATCCCATTCACCTCTGTCCTTATATGGATGAAGCTTCTAAAGTGTTGGATACCCTTTCGGATTATGATTCATGTCTTCCCATTGGTTACCGAAAGTTTTCCTCGAGTCCTCTGCTAGTTGATTAAGTCATTGATCGGGATTCTTCTCCAGTCGATTCCGATCTCTCCAAAAGTCAGTGTCCTCAGTCCATTTATGACCAGTCATTGGCTAAGAAAAAGGTCAACCTGGTTCTACCTACAGTTCATCAGGTCTTTTCCGTCGAGAGTTGGCCTCATCCCAGTCAGGTTTTATATGTTTCCTCTACTCCCCTAGGACCAGAGGGTGATCCTCCCATTTCTATGATCCAGGAGGGTGATCCTCTGACTCCCATCGCCACAATTGAAGAAAGTGATCCTCCTAATATCATTACTGAAATCCAGGAGGGTGTTCTTTCTACTCATGTAATGCAAGGGGATAATCCTCTTGCTCCTATGGCACCCCCTCCATGTATTTTGGTCACTTCCTTTGATTGGAGTCGATTCACGGGATACCGTCTTCCTTCTTACGTGCCCTTTGAGATGACTGTACTAGCCTGCAATATGGTCGTACCAGGCACGATTATAGATGAAGGCACCTTAGTCAGTATTCTGTCCTCAAATACCTGGCAAGTTTTAGGTTCTCCGCAACTTGTGCCTGTTACTCAAAACCTGTTGGCTTTTAACAGAGGAACCAGTCAGTCGTTAGGGATCCTTCCCAAGTTACCTATTACTCTAGGAGGAAATATTTTCTATATAGACGTGATGGTTGTCCAAGGCCCCTCGTATTTTAACTTACTCCTGGGGCACGACTATGCTTATGCCATGGGAGCGCTTGTCTCATCCCTCTTTTGCGTGATTTGTTTTCCACACGAAGGTCCGATGGTGACCATCGATCAACTTTCATTCTTTGGTCCTGATGTGACATCTGGCATACTGTCTTCCCTTCCTGGTCCTTACCTTCCGGTGGTATCTTCCCCACCACAGGTCAATTATGTGGCCACCTGTTCCATGTCCGTGTCCACTGATAATTTAGTCAGTGAGGTAGTACACAATGTACTGGAGGCATTGGATCCTAATTTCCAGAGTATTTTTCTACCATCAGATGAGAACCTCTTGGAAGCCAGGACTTCTTATTCGTCATGATTAGGTATTTCAAAGCATAGTTCATTTTCTTGTGTCAAGCTCCTTAAAAAATGAAACAAGCTTATTTCGGAGCATAGTTCGTTTTCTTGTGTCAAGCTCCTTAAAAAATGAAACAAGATGATTTCGAAGCATAGTTCATTTTCTTGTGTCAAGCTCCTTAAAAAATGAAACAAGCTTATGTCGAGGTGGTGTTCCTTGTCTTGTGTCAAGCTCCTTAAAAAACTGAAACAAGGACTTTGGAGCAGAGTTCGTTTTCTTGTGTCAGGCTCATTAAAACACGAAACAAGCTTCGTCGAGGTGGTGTTCCTTGTCTTGTGTCAAGCTCCTTAAAAAATTGAACAAGGACTTTGGAGCAGAAGTTCGCTTTCTTAATGCTCTAAAACATGAAACAATAGGTCATGAGGATAGTTCTCATCGTATAACCCCATTAAAAAATGAAATGTGTTCTCTTTCAATTGAATCTTGATTAGATCTCATAAAATCCCACGAGTTCTTTTTCCAATTCATAAGAACCCCTATTTTATCCGATGTTAGAAACCAAAGAGTTCATCTCAAGTGAATGCCACGAAGTCAGCATGTACTCGAATTGAGTCACCGAGTCATCATGTTGGGGCATGCAAACTTATTTCAAGCATAGTTTGTTTCCATTTCAAGCTTGTGTAAAAATGAAAAACTAAGCCAAATAATAAGCTCTAAGCTTGTAAACAAACCAAATTCAAGCAGGAGTTTTGATTTCATGGGAAAAAATACTCATAGGTGAATCAATATTTACGGTATATTTAAACTTTTTACTTTTTCACTCTCTAAACCCATACGCTACTTTGATGAAGCCAACTAGCGTATATACATGGAAATCCTTCATGCAACTCGCGTATACCCAGAGATCTAATTATACCATTAGTTCTTCACTTATATCATTCCATCACTCATTTATTAGATGTTCTATAAAAAGTAAACATGTGCAGTAAGAACAGAATAAACCATCACACAAAGCATCACACATGAACACCAGGATTTTTAGGTGGAAACCCAAGATGGGAGAAAACACTCGTCAGATGTCGCCAAATTTCTTCATTATTTTATTATTATAGAGAAACATCTTGCTAACATTTCCAGGGCTGGCAGACGCGACTCAAAGACGTTGTGCACCACCTGCTTGCGCCATCACCGGCTGGGTGGGAGCTCCAACCCCCCGACTCGTTTACCAGCCTCTCCTGGAAGGGAGCTACGACCCCCCGATCTCGTTTACCAGCCTCACCTGGAAGGGAGCTACAACCCCCTGACTGAAGGCTACAACCCTCAGCACCACCTTGGACCACGTTTCATCAATTTTCACACTGGATCCAACAAATTTAATAGAACACAACTTGCAGGCCACGTTTCATCATATTTTCAGACTAGACCCTTTTCATCCTTTCAAGCTCAACCATACAACCAAACTGATACAGGCAACTCAGAACAGTAGAATACAGATAGCAGCAACACAGCAGATTAGATTAGACATTTCTTACCACAGACTTCAGCAAACCCTAGTTTGCATACACGCTTTCCTTTCACTGATGTCGCGTATATACGCGCTTCCATCCACATAAACTCGCGTATACCTCTGTACAAATTACAAAGCCAATTTCATTGCGCATACGCGCTTTTTCTTTAGCGAAGCCGCGTATGTACGTGCTTCCTCTGCGGCTAAGTAGCGTATACATCTTCAATCATTACAAAGCAGCATACTTCTTCAGATCAGCAATTCTGTTCAGATTTACCCTTTTACTTCGTACGTATGTTCGCTCAATTCGCATCTAACCCTTCCATCAACCAGATCTAGTAGATACAAGTACATTGCTTCGTATCTAGATCCCCTTCTTCATCATCAGCATCATACATTCGTATTTATCATTCAAGTGTAACCTCTTTCCATTCAGATCTACTTCGTAGAGAAGTATTCATTCAAGCTCGTAGATCTTGCACCCACACTCATGATTTGCACAATGAATTTCTTCTCCTTATATATACACCTTTGTCAATACCATGAGCCCCTTTTTCAATAGCATGAGCCCAAAACCACATTACATCCGATGGTATTCCTGGACGAGGTCAATTAGGCGGATCATTACCCAATACAATGGGTCAATACCATGGTGATTACCCCTGGTTTTTCACTTTTAGAGCGCTTTAGCCCATACGTGACTTGGCACGTTCTTTTCCGCGTGCATACGCGACTTCCCCTAGACATATCCGCGTATTCATAGAGACATACTCTTTTCATCATACTTTGAGCACATTCTGAATTCCTTTCTTCATTGCCTTCTGCACACACTTTAGATACATCATATTTTCTTCATCAAGAACATATTCTAGCAAGCACAACTTCATCAAGTAAGTTGCCATCATCTTCATCAAATGGGTTGCCATTTAAGGACAACACTCAGCACCATATTGCTAACAAACATCATATCACATCAGATTTACATCATTTACCAAGTTCATCAGGTCAAGACTATCTTCATCAGGTGGATTGCCATCAAGGACAACACATGTCAACAGTCGCATGTCTTCATCTTCATTCAATGGGTTGCCATCAAGGACAACACTCTGCATCATATTTCCAACAATCTCCCCCTTTGGACTTGATGGCAACCACGATGGTGTTTGGTTACCACAACAGATAAGTACATTGACACTATGTCACTCTCCCAATTCTTTGACACCATTATCTGCATTCAAACACCATGTCACTCTCCCCCTTTGACATCAAGGGCAAAGGGCGGATCAAAACCAGCATACTCTCCCCCTTTGACATCAAGGGCAACGGGCGGATCAAAACCAACACACTCACCCCTTTTCTCCTCATGTAGAAGAAGCGCTCTGCAGATCTGATATAAACTGAAGTGACCAAGCTCCCCCTGAGTTCATGCTGACTCTTCAAACATATTTTCCACAGAAGTACATGACTCCAAGACTTCCTATCACCAAAGACTCATACTTACATCAAATATCCAACCAAGTGGATTTACATATAAGACTCAAGTACCCAACCAAGTGAGTTTACACATTTCAACTCAGCTACCCAACCAAGTGGGTTTACAAAATTTGACTCAGCTACCCAACCAAGTGGGTTTACAAATTTGACAAGTCCTTACATGACTGAATATTACAATTTTACATCATGGGTCTCAACAAGACCTTTTCAACAAATTACAAGAATGACATTCAGAATAACTTTGGAAAGACCTCAATGTAAGAATATATTTGGATCCCATCCTCAATGCCAACTTTAGCGCCATTATGCTAAACCCAGCAACTAATTCGAATGAATCTGTGCATCCAAGCATCCATTCCATATGACTAAGGCTCCCCCTTAGTTTGTGCATCCTGAACACTTTCACCAACAAATCATCAAGGCATCTTCATCAAAACATTAGAAACAGAATTATGAGAACTGGAACACCACCAGAGATACCAAACAGTATTAGAGATACCAAACAGCGACCTTTATGTTTGTCTTTGAGAAGGCGCTCAAGCAAAAATTGTGACAATGGACATACGCGATTTCGGGTTATGAACTTCCCAACGTACATCCGCGTGTTTCGAAACCGCGTATCCAAGCCATCTTCATTCAACAGGATACGTTCTCATGAGGAAAGGCAGGTGTTCGGCTTTGCTTCTGAGATATTTGAATGCTACCCTGGACTACAGATAGATAGAATAGTGTCTTCAAGCGTCATCCAACGGTTGTAGCATCAGCACAATAGTAACCAAGCCTTCAGATTCTTTGCAACATCAATACAATTTTTCCAAGATCTTCACATAGGTGTCAAGTAATCATCCATGTGGTCCAATATCATCAAGATCTTCAAGATCTAACATGAAGTAACATATGTAGGCAAAAGATCTCTCAGCCATAGTAACAAACTCTGCATGATTTATTTCTGAATCAAACGACATCCAACTCATCCATGTGTGAGCACACAAGATACTTATAAGCAACCAGGGTTCAAAAACTCATCATAATAGTCCATGTACCAAGTTATCATCATTTGAGCATGAGTATCATAAAGACCAAAGAATAAGCAATTATATTGCCAACAATGCAATCATCATCCTGCTACTCCCCCTAAACCAGTGCTCTTCCTTAACTTGTGCAATCTGAAACACCTTCAACAGTAAGTTATTAGCAACAATCTCTGCATGATCTGTCCTCATTTCTGAATTATAAGACTTTCATCTCAACAACAAATGCTCTTCATCATAAAGCAACCAGGATTCATCCATAATCTTCAACACAAGAACCCATGTATCATTTCATTATCATGAGTATAACCAGAATAATGCTAACAGTGCAATCATCAGCAGTCAGACTGATGCTCCCCCTGGACCTCTGCTCCAGATCTTCAGCTATCAGATAAATTTTCTCATCATCAATGCATACGCGGCTGTGTCAGCTAGAACTCGCGTGTATACGCGACTTTGTTTCATAGAACCCGCGTATGTAAAGTGAAATATAGAAAATTTCACACCTTCATCTCCTTCTGCAAATTTACCTTCTGTTCCTATCTTTTCTTCACACCAGATGCTCTTTCAGAAATACATATAACCAGAATAATCTATTCAACCATGAGAGACATCATACATTGCTCCCCTTGTGACGATACATTACTAGATCTCATAATGTATCTCACATCATTCCTGCAGTCAATCAGAGAAGTAAGCTTCAGAAGCAGATGACTGCAGTAGGGTCAGAATTCCCTACGTTTCTGATCGGTCCTTGAATTGAGTGTTTTCTTCAAGAAAATCATTGTCTTCTAGAGCATCCACAAAATTATCCTTTTCTTCTCTAGATTGATTCTTATTCCATCCCTCCATCTTTTTCCAGACTTGTTTAAACTTTCTATTTGTGTGCTGGAAGTTATCCAATTTCTCATATCTGTTCAGCCTGCATTCCTTTTCTACATGTCCATACTTGTTACAAGAATGACATCTCATGTGTCCAGAGTAATAAGAATTATAATGAGTATTTCTGATCTTCCTTCTTTTACAATCAGCTGCTTTATGTCCATACTTGTTACATGAGAAACAATATCCCTTGAAGCTACTAGAGTACCTGTTTATTTGTGGCTGAATTGTTCTGCTTCTGCAATTTGCTGCAACATGCCCATAGTTATGACATTTAAAACATTCAATGTTCTTGAATGAATTCCTTTGAGAATTCATGATTGTTGGTTGATCTTTTGTTTCTTTCAACACATCAGGTTTTGCATTGACATCTTCTGAATTTTTGGCACTTCCTTGTGAGCTAGATTCTCCTTTAACAGTTTCATGGAAACCAAGACCATGTTTGATAGAAGGAGACCTTTGATTACTCAGAATATTGTCCAAAATGTTAGTACTATCATGAAACCTCAAAATTTTAACCTTTTCTTCTAATTTACCTTTGAGAATGTTTACCTCAACCTCCAAGGCTTGACATTGCTTTGTCATGCTTTCTTCTTTTCTTCTTCCATCTTCAACTTGATCCTTGAGATTTAGAATCTCTTCTTTCAACCAATCTTCGTTTCCTTCACATGTTTGTTGCAGCTCTTCATTCTTCTTATTTGATTTTTCCAGATCTTCTTTGAGAGAGATGATTTCTGCTTCAAGGCCTTCCTTTTCAAATGACAGAGGTTCTTCATTCTTCTTGTTTGATGCTTCAAGATCTGTTTGTAGAAAGATGATTGCAGCTTCAAGTCCTTCATTCTTCTTGCTTGATTTTTCGAGATCTGCATTTAGATCGTTGATTTCTACTTCTAGTTCTTTAATACGATTTTGATACTTGTCCACCTGACCATTCAACATTTCTATTTGTTCTTTCATTTGAGAGATCATCTCTTTGTTGATAGAATCTTTCTTATCAATTGCTCTTTGTTGTTCTTCATCTTTGATCTTGAGAGCTTTCTCTATTTCCAAAACACTACTTTCACAAACTTCATTATTGTTTGTACCACCAAGATCATGCAAAGGATGACCCCAATCACTATCCGATTCATCTTCTTCTATTTTCTGAGATATCTCCTTGCTTCGAGTAGCCTTCTTCTTTTTCTTCTTTGCCATGAGCACTTGTAGAGCTTCGTCAGAATCTGTGTCATCTTCTTCAATTTTTGCTATACATGATTTCTGAGGTATCTCCTTTCCTTGAGTAACCTTCTTCTTTTGCTTCTTTGCCATGAGCACTTTCAGATCATGGTCAAAATCTTCTTCATCTTCACTGGACACTTCATCATCATCTTCTTTTGCATAATAACTCTTTCTTTTTTCAAATTGTTTCCCTTTACCATGCTTTTCTCTATAAGGACATTTAGCAGCATAGTGACCAACTTTTCCACACTCAAAACATTTGAAGGGAAGCTTACCTTTGAATCTTCCAGTACCTAGTTGGAGCTTTCTCAAGAAATTCGCTTCTTCTTCATCAGATATATAGCTGGATTCTTTGACAACTTCCTTTTCTTTTCCTCTTGTAGATGCCTTAAAAGCAGCTTCTCTTATTTGAGAAGGACCTCCTTGTCTCATTTCAAAAGCAGTCAGAATACCATGCAATTGAACAATAGAAAGAGTTTGCAGATCTTGCCTTTCTTCAATAGCCGAAACTTTAGAGTCAAATTTAGAAGTCAAGGATCTTAAGACCTTTTCCACCAGAGTAGTATCAGTTATGGTTTCACCCAAATTTCTCATTCGATTTACAATATCATCCAGACGAAGAAAGAAACCGGCAACACTCTCATCACTATGCATCTTCAAATTTTCATATTCAATTCTAAGAGTTTGGAGTTTTGCACTTTTTACCTTTGTGTCTCCTTCATAGCTCAGAATGATTTTGTCCCATATTTCTTTTTCTGAATGTAGCTGCATCACTTTAGCAAATTCTGATTCAGACATGCTTCCCAATAAGACATTCACTGCTTTGGCATTGATTTCATACTTCTTTCTTTCAGCTGCATCAGTAGGAATACTTGCCGAGTATTGATAACCTTCTTCCACGATTGCCCATACATCTGCACCAAGACTTTGCAAATATGATTTTGTTCGTACCTTCCAGAATATCAGATTGCTTCCATTGAATAGAGGTGGCTTTATAGACATTACTCCTTCTTGACTTCCCATTGCGACGGATCTCCTTTAAGCGATCAAGCTTCTGCACAAGGACCTGCTCTGATTCCAATTGTTGGGAAAAATACTGAGAGGGGGGGGTGAATCAGTATTTACAGCATATTCAAACTTTTTACTTTTTCACTCTCTAAAACCCATACGCTACTTTGATGAAGCCAACTAGCGTATATACGCGGAAATCATTCATGCAACTCGCGTATACCCAGAGATCTAATTATACCATTAGGTCTTCACTTATATCATTCCATCATTCATTTATTAGATGTTCTATAAACAGTAAACATGTGCAGTAAGAACAGAATAAACCATCACACAAAGCATCACACATGAACACCGGGATTTTTAGGTGGAAACCCAAGTCGGGAGAAAACCACCGCTGCAGTTGCTCAGCCTTCAATATTTTATTATAGAGAAAACATCTTACAACATATGTGCTTGCGCAGACTTGACCAGCACGCAGGCACCCACCTGCGCTCGTTTACCAGCCTCTCCTGGAAGGGAGCTCCAACCCCCTGACTCGTTTACCAGCCTCTCCTGGAAGGGAGCTACGACCCCCTCGATCTCGTTTACCAGCCTCACCTGGAAGGGAGCTACAACCCCCTGACTGAAGGCTACAACCTTCAGCACCACCTTGGACCACGTTTCATCAATTTTCACACTGGATCCAACAACTTCAATAGAACACAACTTGCAGGCCACGTTTCACCATATTTTCAGACTAGACCCTTTTCATCCTTTCAAACTCCAACCATACAACAAGGCGAAATACGAGCAACTCAGAACAGTAGAATACAGATAGCAGCAACACAGCAGATTAGATCAGACATTTCTTACCACAGACTTCAGCAAACCCTAGTTTGCATATGCGCTTTCCTTTCACTGATGTCGCGTATATACGCGCTTCCGTCCACACAAACTTGCGTATACCTCTGTACAAATTACAAAGCCAATTTCATTACGCATACGCGCTTTTCCTTCAGCGAAGCCGAGTATATACGCGCTTCCTCTGCGGCTAAGTAGCGTATAGATCTTCAATCATTATAAAGCAGCATACTTCTTCAGATCAGCAATTCTGTTCAGATTTACCCTTTTACTTCAGACAGATGTTCGCCTCAATTCAGATCTAAGCCTTCCATAAGCAGATCTAGTAGATACAAGTACATTTCGGATCTAGATCCCCTTCTTCATCATTGGTGCATCATACATTCAGATTTATCATTCAAGTGTAACCCTTTCCATTCAGATCTACTTCAGAGAGAAGTATTCATTCAAGCTCAGACATCTTGCACCCACACTCATGATTTGCACAATGAATTTCTTCTCCTTATATAGGTTTACCCTTTTCAATACCATGAGCCCCTTTTTCAATACCATGAGCCCAAAACCACATTACTTCCGATGGTATTCCTGGACGGGGTCAATTAGGCGGAACATTACCCAATACAATGGGTCAATACCATGGTGATTACCCCTGGTTTTGCACTTTTAGAGCGCTTTTGCCCATACGCGACTTGAAACGTTCTTTTCCGCGTGCATACGCGACTTCCCTTAGACAGATCCGCGTATACCTAGAGACATACTCTTTTCATCATAGATTGAGCACATTCTGAATTCCTTTCTTCATTGCCTTCTGTACACACTGTAGATACATCATATTTAGCTCATCAAGAACATATTCTAACAAGCACAACTTCACCAAGTAAGTTGTCATCATCTTCATCAAGTGGGTTGCCATTCAAGGACAACACTCATCATCATATTGCTAACAAACATCATTTCATATCAGATTTACATCATTTACCAAGTCCATCAGGTCAAGACAAACTTCATCAGGTGGTTTGCCATCAAGGACAACACATGTCAACTGTATCATGTCTTCATCTTCATTCAGTGGGTTGCCATCAAGGACAACACTGCATCATATTGCCAACAATTTTGATATTGTGTGCAAATGAAATCATTTAGATTTCACCTCTTGTGATTGCCCTTTTTTTATCTGCCTCTTTTTCTAGATGAACCTTGGTTTTATCACTTTATCGTCACCATATGCTTGGCCAATCATATGCCTTCACTTGATTGTCTTACCCATTCCTGAGGTACAAATACAATGAGTGGTCTTGTTAGCCAGCCTCTTGACATTTACTTGTTCTGAGTAGTTCCACTATCACTGGAACGTGTTGCTACCCTTAATTCCACTTGTTCCTCCAAGAGGAGTCAACTTTCAGCTATTTTCTGACTCTCTAAACATGAAAATATTGCCAATTTCTTGTCGTTTTGAGCTCGTTAAAGTTCACGAAACGTCAGCTGCCCATTGTACGTTTACCATTTTTTTGGGCCAGGACAAATTATTGACGAAAAAGGAATACCTTAGTTGAACATGGCTAAGAGGTTCTCCTAGATATTGCTTAATTCTACATTTTTGGATCTGAGAGAGAAACTATGAAAAGGGACCTTCTGGAGTTTTATTTTCTTCCTATTTTCAAACTCTCTAAACATGAAAAGACATCGAGTTTTCCCTTTGTCAGAATCGTTAAATCTAAATGACGTTGGAGCCGTCGCCATGACATTACCAAGTTCCTCCTTCCTAGGGCTCGTAAAATGTACTAGGATGGATTTGTCCGAAGGACAAACTTACATGACAAGCATATGTTATCCTCTTTAAGCTTGTTTCCAAAAATAATTGGGGTACTTGCCAGAAATGGTGGGGGAAAATGGAATAAGTTTTCAGTTGTGTTGGCAGTATGTCGCTCTTGAACATGACACTTGTCTGCAGTTCGTGTCGGGTTAGTGACATCCCACATTCATCATTTTTCCTCCACGGGTTTGGGTTATCCATTTTGACCTCTCATTTGCTCTTTGATTCATCACCATGACCTCAAATCCCTCGATGTCAAATAATGCCCAAATTCTGGAGTCATGTCGCCAATATGTTCAAGAGAAGTCCCTTCAACATTTTTCAACGCCGGATCCTCTGTTCAGTCTTGATTCACTATCATCTTATTCCTATGTCTCGTGTCGATGATGTGGGAAACATTATGGCCCTCCTTTGATTGATCACTTCCTGTCTAATTCATCTCATTATCCAGGAAACTGATACAAAGACTCCCTTCTGGTACCTTAGATCTTGCATGCCTCAATGGCAAGTACTTCGCATTCGACGACAGTTTCTCATCATTGGACTTTGATCGGGTGATTTCTCGGATGTTCGACTCCATTTGATTTTTCACATTTTGTTGATTGTACTAGTAGTACCTTGAGAGCCATTGTCATTATTGGTGGTTTCTCTCGCGCCTATTAACAGCTTCCATCATCGGCTGGTAATCAGACAACTTTCTTGCATGTTCAACTTTAGCTCATTCATTCACATGCCTGAATTTTTACTTGTTCGGGTTGGGATGAAGCATAAGTCCCTGGGTTTGGTCTCATGAAATCCAGGCTATGGGACAATTTGGTTTGTCATACCTGTATACACGACTCATTTGATTGGATGGTTGCGACTGTACATGAGTCTATTTTATGATCCTTCTCACTGGATGCTTGTGTCCATACCATGGATATTATTACATGTTCTCTATTATGGATGGTTGCACCCAGACCTAGTACTCATGTATTAGAGATATCAGTCGTACTTGATCTTGTAGGTCCTCCAACGGTGGTGTTTTGGTTTGGGAATGTTCTCATAAAGCATTTCACCCCTCTCTCTCTCTCGGACTTCATGCTTTAGGGGGCATCTATTACACAACATTTTGTCACCGTCCCTGAATTCCCTATTTTTAATACTAAAGTACCATCATAGTGACCCCTGTGTAATGTCACACATCATAATGAATGTCATTGTATCCCTTAACATGCAAGGAACAAAATCTATGTGGACCATTCCTGAAGTAGACCCTTAAAAACATGTAATTTTTGGTCGACGCTATGGTGTGGTTATGTCCTCACACCCATGGCCAAATTTGCACTAGGCCTCGCGCCGTGGTCATTCTGTTTCTGAAAAACCCCCACGGTGAGCTACTTTTGGAAGGTTTTTTAATATGGAAATGAATATTCTAATAACTAACATCTTCGTGGGCATAATCATATATGTTTGTTTGACTAGATGTGGTCGAGTTTCTCCCTTTGGCCTTCTAAATCCTACAAAAATGCAACTTCCCAAAGGGATAGACCTTTCCTCCACCATAAGTGGATCCCAAAGCTCTTCCTGTACTCCTATAGATTCCTCTTCATCCCATTGATTTTGCTAGCTAGAATAGACCAAGAGTTGGTGTGCAGAAGATAGCAGAGAATAGTTCATATTTGTGAGAGAGATTTTGAGCCTTTCGCCTCTTTAACCTGAATCAACGAATGGATGCTTTGGAGACGTTCCAGACTGAACCCGTCAAAGGAGGTCTACAACGTCAAGGTGTAGGTTGTAAACTCCCTTTTATACATTAATATGACATGACTGATTTCTAGTTCCATTTTTTTCTATGTTAATATTCAAAGTTTCTGACTCTCCTAGACTAGTTAGATAGTTGTAAATGAATATGTATGTTCATATGTTTTTAGTGTTTGCTTGATATTGGTGTGGGTGTGTGGATATCACTACCAATAGAGTGCAAGGCTTGAAGAACAAAGACCGAGGGATCACTGCAACGTACTATGTCAATACCATTGGATTGAGGTAGGACATCTATTCCAATTTGCATTTCATTTACGAACTAGGAATTTAGAAACCATCATGTTCCCTTGTTTCTAGACCCACCCTAGGGCTAGATGGATTTCCTCTGTCCACAGATGGGATTTTCCTGCACAAAAATGAGATGTATAAGGGAAGAGTGATGTCCAATGGCATACAAAACAAATTGGCATGATCATATGAGATTGATGTTTTTATTCTATATTGAATGAAAATCAATTCTAAAGGTGTTAGAGCTACACCTATTAGTTGTGACACAGTTGTAGGTGGGGGAAATGAGTGTATATTTTGTGGAGAATGTTAATCAATTGGTTGAGGATATACCCTAAGCTACCATCCATCACATGCCATATATCATGGAATCCAAGATTCCCTTGGATGAAATAAATACTAATTTAAGCTCTGATAATGTGCCTATTGTGAGCTCACATCAAGTGTCTGATCACGATCCTAGTGGTTGTAAGACTATTGACACTAGATTTTTTAGAAAAAGACACGTGGAAGAAACTTCAACAATTTTTTTTTCAACTCTAGATATGTTGTCACAACCAACAATCTGATGTTGATAAGTTTATGTTGTGTTTCTAATGCCTTTTTTGGTTGTTGGTATAAAAGATAATGCTAATGAACAAACACAGGGGAAAGAGGACACTGATAAAAAATTGTATTTATTCTGGTCTATAATTAGCTTACAGTATTTATGTGGAAATTTAATGTCCAAAGATATATTCTTTCATTAGGTAAACAATTTTGGATACATAATGTGCATAATAGTTAAAGACAACCCACTAATTGCAATGTTAAGCAACTAAGATATCTAAAGCATTAGAAAAGATGTCAACACTTAAAGGACTACAATCTAGTAAGAGGCAAAGCATTGAGCAGATTGAAAGGCTCATAAACATGTTGCAAATATGGACTTTACAAAAGGAAATTAGAATAATTACAGGAAAATTCCCTAAAGGGTTTTGAATACCATATAAGACAATTAAGATATAAATCAAATAAAAATAAATTTAATGCAACCAAGGACATGATATATGTATCTTCTTTAAAAGGGACAGGTTCAAGATAATTATTGAACCCCTTAGCAGAATGAGAAGCTTGCCAATACCTTGTTACTATTTAGAGCTATTTCCAAAGCTAACTCTACTTCCACATAGTCATTAGCCTGCCTACCCTGACTAATTATACTAAACAAACGAAGAAAGTAGTTCTCATCCAATCAATGACCTAACCCAATAAGTTTGGTTGTCACCTCTACCTCTTAACTATGGGGTATGGGTCGACTACGCTCATTCCTACTCAAATCTATGAAGGCCACATATGTGAGGCTTAACATTCCTTCAATCTCTAAAGGAATGATCCAACCAAATGGTTTCTATAGATATTGATAATCCTCATCTTCTTTATCTATGGGGCTATGGGTCCACTGTGCTCACTCCTAATCAAATCTATGAAGGCCAAGAGCTTACAGTAACTTATCTCTCGAGGTATCACTCTAGAGAATTTGTTATTGCTAAAATCCGTCTTGGACAACGGCTTCAAACAACCAATATGTTGATGAACATTTTCGGTGAACTCATTGCCACTAAGAAGAAGGATTTCCAAGGTGGAGAAGTTTCCTATGGATTCCGGTGGTGGAACAGGCCCTATGGAGTCCTCCATTCTACCCCACTTATTAACAAAAAGTCTCATTGAACCCCTAAACATAACAATATTTGCCTTAACCATATCAGTATTTGCATTAAACAAGATAATTGTGGTTTCTTGCTTCATGATATCAACTACAGGACCATTCAACAAGCAAGCCTAAATAACTCAGTATATCAAATGTTGAAGTGAGGTTCCAAAAATTTGTCGCAATAATTAGTGTGCATTTGTAATTTTTTCATCCTCACATGAATATATAAGCACAAAAAAGCGAATGAAAGACAAAGACACACATACATAGAAATAGGGAGCAAGAAGAAAAGCACACCAGTTTCTTCCAATAAATTCTTTCGGAGAGTAGCCAGTTATTTTGAAAAATCCAACGCTAGCATACACAATAGGATAATCTGGTTTGGTTGCATCTGATACAACAAATGTCTGTTGTAACTTGGGAAATGCTTCCTTTAAGTCCTTTGAAACCTGTTGAACACATTTTTCACTCCCACGATCAGATCCATGAGATGTCCTCTTTGAGCTTCCTAATCCCCTTTAAGTTTGACCACATACTTACTCATCTGATGTCCTTACACCCACACCCTGAGGTTTCCCTATCCCTACATCTGTTTTAACAACTAGTCCCCATGTTGCTGCCATTTATACCATGCCAGATTCAGATCAGATTTTTCCAGAGCCTAAAGACTCTATATTTTCTTTTACTCTTTTTTCATTCCCATTCTGTTTGAGAAATGCCACATCCACTGCTTGTCTATTTCCCACTTCATTTTGGTATTCTCGGGGTCCTCCACAAGAGATCTATGATTGCTCTCCTATACCTAAAGGAAACTCTTCCATCAGTAAAGAATCATTTGCTGACTCACTTATGATGGAACTTATAGAGTTAGTGTTTGTTAATTCCATCCATTTACCAAACGATCCCCTCAATCTTCTAGATTGTGAACAATGTCCATGTTCAAGGCTTGGATTATTCTCCTCATTTTCTTTGTCTCTCATGTTAGAAGGACATCCATCATATAGAGCTCGAAAAAGAGTGAACCCATATCTGACAATGAATTTTATTCCCTTGGTAGAAAATGCTTCAGCCAAAGGTGCATCTCCACCTAATTATTTGTATGGCACCATGCCTATTATCACTAAGCAAACACCAATGTAAAAATCTACACAAGAAACTAGGTTGACAAGTATGCCTATTGGCAAGTCCCTCTTTGATTTTCTCCATTCTTTAGTGGAATTAGCGACTGCATCAAATCCAACTCTACCTAAACTCTTCAGCAGAATTAGCACTGAACCCTTCTTCAGTGGAATTAGCACTCTTCAATGGAATTAGCACCGAACCCTTCTGTTGTTCCTCAGATTGAACCTCAGGCTGAGAGAGGCAATTCGAGGTAACCTCAAACCACGCTCAGCCAAGTAGCTAGCCCTACTAGGCTAGGATAGGGATCTCTCCATATAGAACACAGTCAAGATGAATGAGGAATGAATATTTTAGGCTAGGTATAGTAGCTCAGGATTTTGATTTTGATTTTTGTAGGGTTTGTTGGATCAGGAGGAGTCAAACAGCTAAGGCAAGGAAATTAGGTCAAAATTTGTAGAGGTTCTAAGGGGCAAGGTAGGTACAGGGCTTGACATGAAAAGATGATTATGGTGAGGTGAAGAGACTGGTGAGGAGTTAGGAAAAGCATACAAGATGGATTCTCCCTAAACTGAAGAAAATAAACAAATTATGCTAAATTTCCCAAAACAGAGCATGAAACATGAATTTTGCCTTTAAACTTTAAATTAAGCATATCATAGACATGAAAATGAGCTTACAATACATTAATAAAAATGATAAAAAAGAAGAAACTATGTCAAAAACTGCATACCACATGGATCCCAAAGAAATAGCTGCAAATTTCTATTAATGTCAAAGCCAAACTGATACAAAAAAATGTGTCTTGAGATGCCAAAGCTCCAAGTGAGTCCAACCATTACAATGACTAAGAGAATAGATCAAATAGACCTCAAAATCACTCTCCCTAGCCTCAAGGAGTCGAATCCATGATATAAGGATCAGTTTCACCTACTCCCAAAAAGGAATCTGAAGACTAGGAAAACTCAACAATTTGCCTCTAGAAGAGAGGAAACTGATTCATTTGACCTCTAGAAGACTTATCTGATGCATCTACCTTAGATGAAAGTCAAAAAATTACATTTACATTCACCATGACAATTTACATCAGTGGTTTTCTCATTTTCCCAAGTAAAAAGTCAAAAAGTCATAATTTTGTTGATGCTCATGAAAACTGCATTTTCTTGTTAAACGCACAGTGCCATGACAGAAAAAATGAATTGTTTTGCAGACAACTTTTGGAGGCCTTCCCGATGTCCAAATAAGCTCCATGATATCTCATTGGAAATATCTATGAGTCTAGTTTTCAAATATGCCTCCAGTTACCAAAATGGTGTCCATCTACCCTATAAAAAACATGTTCTCCCAAGACTGGTAAATGCGTAGCACCAAGGCAAAAACAGGGGCAGAAACATGTTTTTTTGGTGGTTTTTTGCCTTTTTGAGGGACCAATTCTCCTCCAAATCTTCTGAAAATTGCTGGAGTTAATGTCCTCATCATTATGAACATGATGGTGGTGGCCGTTTTGCAATTGGATGCCCCAAAAAAGAGCATAGCGCCAATGGTGCTCCGCGTTTAGCAAAATTTCTGTTTGTCAAAATTGCCCAAAAACTCAAAAATGCACCATAATGCCAAAAATGCCCAAAATTTGACAAAATTGTGAGTTTAATTTTCTGGTCAAGGTTTATAGGTATGAAGAGACACCTCAGTAGGTATGTCTAACTTCCCCTTCTCCTTTTTCTCGATCAAGGCTTGCATCTTTGCATGGGCTCTTTTGAGCTTGGCCCTTGCAATATTGTTTCTCATGGCATAGTGCTTTGCCATTTTCCTCTGAATATCATTGTCCCTTTTGGCCTTCTCCAACAGGCCCCCCAAATGCAATTTATCTCTATCAAGCCATGATTCTCTATCTCTACTAATCTCAAGGGCCCATAGCTCACTTGGAGTGAGCTGCTCTGCCAACTCAGCCTCTTTCTGTCTCTCACGGGCTAGAGCTCTCTTAAGCCCTATTGTCTTTGGTCTCTATCTTAAAATATGATCCTCCTCACCATCAAGCTCACCAAATATATACAAGGTTTCCTCCAACAAAGCCTTATCCTTCCATGTCTCTTTTTGAGCTTTGATGGTCCTGACCTCACTGATGATCTACTTGGTCTTCAGTTGCTGATTTTCCTGCTCAAGAAAGTCAATCACATACTGTGCTCTGTCAAGATTAGCTTGAATTTCACCAATATTTGCCTCTTTTATTATGATCAATGTCCTCATCCTCATCGTCAAGGTCAATTAGCTGAAACTCCTACTCAGTTTCATGCTTGTCCTCCTGCTCATCAATCATAGGCCCTGTAGCCTTTTCCTTGCCCTTGTCTACTTGTTTTACTGATGAAGAAAACATGGCCCCTTTCATACCATGTGAAGAAAACACATGCCTGTGGCCTCTCTGATAGGTCTTGGGAAATGGCTCAACATCAGTCACATCATCCCAAGTTGCCTCAATGTCCCTTTCACTGCTTGATGCTCCAGTATCATGATGGGATGATGAAGGGTTAATATAAAGGTGAAGAAGAAGGATCAACATGAGGTGAATGAATCTGACTAGGTGATGATATATGAGCAGCAGGCTGATATGGAGAAGTGGATATGGGAGGATGAGATGATGAAAGCATATTTTGCTCATGATGACTAGGTGGGGTAGTGAAAACTTCATTTGCAATGAAAGTGTCCCATGGGATATTCTTTTGCTCCAACTGATGTATGACCAATATCTTGATGATGGAGTGATGAAAAAGACTCTTCATTTGATGATTACAATCCCTTTTTTCACAATGAATGCCATCTTGTCAATGCTGTGGAAGAGATAGTAAGGTCGGTGAAGCATTCTAAATATAGTGAAGTGCATGAGGATTCGGATATGGTATGATTAGAGTCAAGAAAAAATCCCCTCACAAGTGAAGTACTTTATGATTATTTTCATCATGGGAACATATCGGTCAAGGAGATGAGAGAAAGGGAAAATTGACTTCTTGTCATTCTTGTATCTAGGTTTGAGGTATGGTTCATAATAGCTTAGATCAAAGTTTGCTTGTTTAAATCATCTCTCTCCCACATTAGGGATCCCTATAGATGTTGAAATGGCATCAGTGGACATATCAAAAGTAACCCCAACAAGAGTGACCTGCTTATGATGAAGGTTTGTGATGAATAACCTTGTCAACTCTGAGTGATATTGAATCTGCTGCACCCTCTCACAAAACTCAAAACAACCAACATGCTTGAAACAAGACATAGTGAGAGGAGAGGCCATGAGTTCCCTTGTAGTTATTGGTTCAAATCTATTAATTTTCCCTCCTTTGTGGTCATTTCTCCTTGGTATTTGTGCCTCAACAACACCTCTATCTTCTTCTTCAGACATCTTTGAATTTTGACTTAGGAAGGGAGAAGGAGATGAGATGGCTAGCTTATATGGATGAAGGAAATGAGCGTAAATAGAAAACCTAGGTTAATGAAAACCCTAGGGATTAACCATGCTCATGACTGATATGGGTTTAGGGAGGTGAACAAAGATATGATGTATGAAAAATGATAATGAACTAAAAATAGGGTTTCATAAGTTATGACACTTTCAACTCTTGAAAGGAACAATAACATGTGAAAAGAAAAGTATTTTATGGGCACTTACTTATCAAAACCTCCTTGGAGAAATTTATGAGGAAACTGGAGCTGGATGGAAGCGGTGACAACGTTCAAAACAAACACTGTGTAAATGCACAATGTTTCTGGGTAAGAGTGTAGCGCTAGGCAGAACGTGCAGCGCCAACCTCCAAACATGCAGTTCCTTTGTTAATTACTATGGGATTTCAGGGTAAACATGTAGCGTGGCTGGGTAAGCGTGCAACGCCTGGATGAACGCACAACGACAACCTCCAAACACACAACGCCTTCCAATTTTGGCCCAAATTGCTCAGTGAACTCAAAATTTCTCTCTTGCTGAAGACTCTTGAAGGCTAGATGGTAAAAATGAATTGTTTTGAGATTCTTAATGGGCTTTACAGCTTTGGTGAATTTGAATTTTAATCCAAATTACCCACTTTTCTAATGTTCTTTCTTCTTATTTGACACTGATACTCTTTTGCTTTTTTGACTTTTGGCACTGCAAGTTTCAACATGGAGTTTTTCTCTCTTTCTCACTTAGGCTGAACATAATTTCACTTTGACATCTTTGGGATTGTATTTATTACATTTGAAAACATAAAATTACATTTGGAAAAATTGAAATAAATTACAAATTTGACTTTTCTATCAAAATGACATTTTGACATAAAATTCATTAAACTAAAATACAGTTCTGAAAGTATGATAAATACATCATGATGATTTTATTGAGTCCCTCTCATATATATGTTGACCTCATTTGAATGAAGGAATGACCTTGAAAAATGCAAAACCCTAATGATCTAATGGGACTATTTTTTGACCTGACCTTTGAATGAAAGATTTCCAAGTGAATAGAGCATTTCCATAGGTGTTATTATGCTCAAGGAATCATGAGAAAGAGTCAGCCAATATGATATTCTGAGGGAGAAAAATTTTATTTGACAAAGACAACCACCAGTGGAACAATTTTATGTCATGACCTAATGGAGTGATAAAAAAATAATGTGGAATGGGACACCTAAAATGCACATGAAAATGTGTTTTGATCCCTGGTGGAAGTATACAGATATTGAAACTAAAATTGGCCTTATTGGGGATGGTAGCTCCTTGGAGGTGTTAAGAACACCGTAGAATGAGTGCCTAACCATTGGGTAAATACGGTCAAACAATCCAAAAAACCGCAGATTATTAAACTGACTCAAAAAACCATTTAGAGTGACTGCGAACTGACTAAAAAACTGACTATGACACTAACTCAAAACTAACTCCAAAACTTTGAAAAAAACAGAAAATCAACAAGTTTTATCGCCTTCACTTCGGGCCCCAAGCCTAGATGACCTTCTGCCTCAAACCTTGCAGAAAATATAAACTAGTATTTACAATGAAAGTGAAACATTGTCTCAGAAGTTGCATCAGAAGTAATAATGTTTTAAGATCCTACCATTTACTGGTCCTCCTGAACATTCCTGTCCATTCATTTCCTTTAGAAAATAGGCATTCTTTCCTCGATAAGCCAAGATCTTATAGGGTCCCTTCCAAAGATTTTCAAACTTCCCGTGCTTACCTTTATCTTCATTTCTTGCATCCCATCTCAGCCCTACATCCTCCAGTTGAACTTTATCTTCCTTATTCTTGCGATCATAAATATTCTTGATTTTCTCCTGAAGCTTAGAAGTAGTCTGAGAAACTTCCTCCCTTGTTTTCTGAAGATGAATAATTTGATATATTCGACGTTGCATATCATCTTCCTCACTATCTGCTTCCCACAATAATCTCATGACCAGAACTGAAAGTGATGTAGGAAACACTATATCTGTACCATAAACCAATTCAAAAGGTGACATACCTATTGACTTCTTGGTGCTCACTCGGTCTTCCCACAAAGCATTGGTAAGCTTCTTATGCCAATTTTTCTTGTTCTCCTCCAACATTTTCTTGATGATATTCACCAAAGATTTATTAGAGGACTCAGCTAATCCATTTCCCTGTGGATAATATGTGGTGGGATGGCCCAATATGATATTATACTTGTGACAAAAATCAACCATCTTCTTCGACTTAAATGCTGCAGAATTATCTATAATAATATTTTGAAGACAACTAAAATGAGACAAAACATTGGATTTTAAAAATTGAATGATTATCATGTTCATAGCTTGCCTTGTAGGAATAGCCTCGATCCACTTAGCGAAGTAATTGGTGGCTGTTAGAATCCATATATGCTGTGCTGATGATGTGGGATGAATTTCCCCAATAAAATAAAGTCCCCATTATTGAAAAGGAGCATTTACTACAACAGGCTTCAGCGAAAGAGGAAGGAGCTTCCTTTTTCCCTAAAAAACCTAACATTCATGAGAGTTTGTGATTGTTTTGTACAAATCAGAAAATAAATTTGGCCAATAATACCCTACTCTCAACCCTTTGTTAGATGTTTTTTTCCAAAACAAATGACCTCCACAATCTCCCCTATGAAAGTCATCCATTACCTGCTTAGCTTCATCTTCAACCAGACAATTCAAAATAAAACCTCCTGGATCTTTCCAATAAAGGGCACTACCTAGAACACAATATTTAGAAGATTTCAATTTCAAAGACCTACCCTGACTTTTTGACATTCCAGGAGGAGGACATAAGTGCTAAAGAGCATAAACTATATCAAAATACCATGGTGAAGTGAGAAAAATTTCTGATACCTGTATTAGAGTGCCATCTTCATCATCATTTGACATTGCTGCAATAAGTTTTATGTTTAGAGCATGCAAGTTGGATTCAACCTTCAGCTTGGATAACCCCTGTCCCTTGATAAATTTGGTAGGAATGATCTTGAGATCATACTCTGGAATAACTGCTATCCACCTACCTCTCTGACCTTCAGGATCACTCTGCCTGAGAATATCTTTTACCGCTACATTTGGAACATAGGCTATAGTATGTGAATGTAGAATATAGATCTAGAAATATTTCAAGGATTTGATTAGGGCTAAATCTTGTTTCTCAATAATGTTATAACGAAGAGCAACATCTCTAATGGCTCGACTTAAGAAAGCAATAGGCTGTTCAACCTAATCTCTCTTTTGCATCAAAACTATAGTCAAGGTATGCTGAGATGCAAATGAAAATATTATGAAATCACTAGTATAATCTGGACTAACCAAAACAGGGGCTGTGCTTAAAGCAAGCTTTACCAAGTTGAAAGACTTCATAGCATCAGTGGTCCATTTTACATTGCTTTCATTTTTTGACATATTAGTCATTTCTCTCAAATGCTCATCTAAGTTAGGAACAAATCTATGTAAGAAGTGCATCTTACCATTGAAATCCCGTATCTCTTTTTTGTTCCATGGAAAATATATCATTTGAATGGCTTCTACTCTGGAAGGATCAATGCGAATACCATCTTTGGAAATTATGTGACCAAGAAGTTTGCATTCCTCCATGGCAAAAAGACTCTTCTTCGGATTTAAAGAAATTCCGAACTCCCTGCATTTTTGAAAAATAATTCTCAAATGATACAAATGATGATCATCAGAACTAGAAAACACTGTCAAAGAATCTAGATATACTACTAAGAAAACATATTTCTCATTATCAAAGGCTATATCCATCGCACACTAAAAAGTAGCCCTTGCATTCTTGAGTCTGAATGGCATTTTGACATACTGAAAGGTTCTCCAAGGTGTTGTGAAAGCAGTCTTACCTTGGTCTTCTTAATGTACGAAGATCTTATTATAATCTGAATAACCGTCAAGTAGTGACATCCATGACGCTCCAACTACCCTTTGCAGAACATGGTCCATCTTAGGAAGGGGGTAATTATCCTTTAAAGATACTTTATTCAAATTCTGAAAATATTTGCATAACCTTATCTCTCTAGTATTTTTCCTTACCAGTACCAAATTTGAAATCCAATCAGAAAACCTAATTGGCACAATTATACCTGATTTGTACAATCGGTTTACCTCTTTCTCGATGGATGAAGACAATCTTGGGTTTATCCTTCTCAATTTCTGTCTGAAGGGTTTTTGATCCGGCTTGATGGGAATAGTGTGTTGAATAATATTCTTATCATAAACCTTCAAATCTACATAATCCCATGCAAAAATATCAGAAAATTCAGAAACAATTTAATGTACTTATCTTTTAGCTTGGGATACAATGTTTGAGACAACTTAACCATATTGGGCTTGTTTGTTGTTCCAATGTTCACATCTTCCACACCCTTTTCTATATGGGTCAATGTTGGTTTTCTAGCCAAATCATCCTGATCGAACAGATATTCTAAAGGTATTATACCTCTAGGAATAATATTGTCTTTCAGCTGCAAAACATTCATCTGATTGACTTCTATATCTTGATCATCAACATCACAAACATCATCAATAAAAGCATCTTTAAATTTTCCTTCATTATGCAAAAAAGCTATTAATTTCTTTGTCACCCCAAAAAACTTTCCAGTATCTTAGATTATCTGGAACACTAGGTCTATGTTTGACATGAATTTCAAATTTATTACTGGAGTTCATCGAAATTTTGAGATTACTTGCCACCGTAGCAAGCGAATATGCAATGATGTTCTGAGTTCTTGGCACTGCTGTTATTGTATACTCAAGAAAATTTTTTAAGACATCCAAGACTACATTTCTATAAGCTCTCATCCATGGATGCTTTGCTTGATATTCTTCTTTCACTTTCTTTATGACAAGCTCAGAATCACCATAAACAAAAATTATTTTCGCACCAAGTTTCTTCAAAATTTTGAGCTGTGATCAATGCTTCATATTCTACTTCATTATTAGAACAGTCAAAAGCCAATTTATAAGAGAATTCTCTAACATTACTTGGTATTCCACCAGATTTCCAAACAGGACTTCGGATCCATATACCAATACCTGTACCTTCCTTACCCAAAGTACCATCGAAATCCATGCTCCATAGGCCCTCTTCATCTTATAGATGCTGAAACTCAACTTTTGGTTTTGTTTTACTTTGGCCAGTCACCTCATTTTTCTATTCTGCACTGATTTGATGTTTTTCAAGAGGCTTTTTGGAAGAAAGTACCATTGAATAAGGCACCATCTCTTTATATTTATCAAGATTTTCTCTGAGACTTTCTAAAAATTCTAGCACATCTTCTACTACTACTAGATGATTATTTACATCATTCAAATTACCATCATTATACAAAATAAAAGACTCTAGATCTGTATGTACAGCCTGTATTGGATGATTGATATGCTTCTCCTTACTAGTTATCATATATTTCATTTTCTTTTCTCGGTACAATTTCCTCAATTGCTCGAAAACAGGAATAGTGGCATAAGAGAAGTCAAGTTGTAAAGTACCTTTGAGCTTAGCTCCCCATGATCTAGACAATAGCATGCCGAAGCGAGGTGGTATATCAACCACCACCACATCCATCAAAACATTCTTGGCGAGGATTTGATCTAAAGAATCCACTAAATCTTTAATGAAACCAATGCAGCGAACTCTACCAGAATCAAATGAATACAAATCATGATAAGGTCGGGTGATATCCATGCCCATATTTTCCATAATATCCTTAGGCATAAAATTGTGAGAGGCCTCGGAAACAAGCATAGCATTATGAAGTATGTGCTCATGCAGTCTTAGGCTCAAATAAAAAGGAAGAACCTCACTCCTAATCGAACATCTATAGCTGGACCGAAAATGAGCTCAGGGTGGTAATCTTCAACATTAACCATATTGGACAAAGGATCAACTAGCAACATTTTAGACACATGATGTTTGTAATGACTATTCTTTACTAGTTTTGTCAAAGGAATGGACACTTTCAATTTAGCTATTTCATTTTCTAAATTAAAAGTTTTGACTTTATCTACCTCTTTGACAACATGATCTCTTCTATCATTTTGATCCCTTATATCCTTTTTCTAAGTGTCTTTCTCTTTAGTAGCTAAGCTTGTTGATGGCTGATTGATGTTGCTATGATTTTGATCTGCATGTTAATTACCCTTTCTCTGATTATTAGGAAGATCATTCTTTGACTGCTCTTTCTTTTTTCTGAATGGGATTGACAGGTACATATCTACTCCTTAGAGAATATTGTTTTTGCTGTGCACTCAAAGCATTCATATATCCACGCCTGTAATCATCTGATTCGGTTTCCAAATCATCATAATTTTCCAAGATATAGTCTTCATCTTTTGGAGAATCTAGATTTTGAGAATACTCCTCATCTTTATTCAGGAACATGCGCAAGCCATCTGCTGTAAAGAAATGATTTGTTTCAACCACCGGATCTTTATCTTCCTCATCTTCCAATCCTTGGACATAGTTCTGTTGCAACGGGGTCCGAATCTGCTGTTGTTTTTGTGCTTTTTGGACAAGTGCTTTCTGCTCTCTTTGCTTAATTTTGAACTGAGGCTGCTGCCCTCTGAAATTTGGATTCCGGATCTGTGGTTCATGTCTATCTGAAATATATAGTTATTCAACCATTCTCTCTACAGTTCAGATTAATGAATCCATTTTTTCCTCGGAAGTGGCTGTCTCCTCTTTGATAGTCACCCTTTTTTCTGATCTCATCCTTGCTCTCTTTTCTAGAAAATTAGATTCCACACTTACAACATTATTTTGCAAATCTGCTAAAGTTGTGGGATCACATTCATGCAACTGATATGCCATATCATCATCAAATCCATCTGGGAACTTGACCGAAACCATACCCTCCAGTGGTTTCATATGTGCAGGAAGAACATTGGTACACTGCATTAAATCTCACACAATAATATTGAACAAACTCACCAACATTCCTTTTGATGTTCTCATATTCAGATAGGATTTTAAGGGGATTCTTCTTTTCTTCCCATCTTTCTACAAACTGACAATGCAAAACTTCTAAGGTGTCAATAGTGGCTGCTGGTAGAGCTCTGAACCATATTCTTACTTCCCCTCCCAGATTTTGTGCAAACAGTCTCATCTTCACATCCTCTATATCAATTTCATGAAGGTCAAAGAAGTCATTCATCTTATCTACATATTTTTGAGCTTTCATAGGCTAAGTATTGTCAAATAAAGGGATTTTAGTTTGATAATATGTGGGCATAGCACTCGGGTTCTAAGGGAGAACAAGGGGGGCATATCTTGCAGCCATGACGATTGGAGGCGGAGGATTTATAACAGGGTTTATAAAAGGGATTTTGATGCCTGCTGTAATCAAAGGAGGACTTGTACCCGACTGAGTAAAGTGAACAAAGGATGAAGAATAAGGAGGGGGAAGAGGGATATTCTGAGTAATAGTAGATGAAGTGATGGAAGAAGAAGCTGAGATCTGAGGTCTGTTTGTCACCCAAGCATTTACTTGTGAAGAATAATTTTGCAGATCTTTAAGAAGTTGTAAAATTTATGTTCCTTATTGTGACCCTAATTGAAACCCTAATTGAGAGTGTGAAAGGAAATGGAGGAATCAACAACTGTCTCGTTAGTCCAACTTAGATATTTACTTCATAATAAACTTTTCTCAAAATTTACATCAAATTCAATATCTTGCAAGTTTTCTAACCCTTCGGGAAATGAATGAGCTCTGGGGAAGGAACTTCCTTCTGATTGATTTCCGACTGAACTAGAAGTCTCAATAATAGCTTTAGATTTTCTTCCAATGTTCTGAGGATCACTAACAATAGTAGGAGGATTCGGATCGTGGTTGGATCTGGCATATCTTCGAGAAGCTAGTATATCCAATTTCAACAACAAATATGCACTTTACAAATTTTTCAATTCAGCCTTTGAATAAATTCTAAACTTATCATCCAAAATTTGAAGAATTTCAATTAAAATTTATTTACTGGGGTTGATCTGATCTTACTTTTATTCCCCAATGGAGTCGCCAAAATGTTATCACTCAGATTGAACCTCAGGCTGAGAGAGGTAATCCTGAGGTAACCTCAAACCACACTTAGTCAAGTAGATAGCCCTACTAGGCCAGGAGAGGGATCTCTCCATATAGAACACAGTCAAGATGACTAAGGAATGAAGATTTTAGGCTAGGTATAGTAGCTTAGGGTTTTTATTTTTATTTTGTAGGGTTTGCTAGATATGGAGGAGTCAAACAGCTAAGGAAAGGAAATTGGGTCAAAATATGCAGAGGTTCTAAGGGGCAAGGTAGGTAGAGGGCTTGACATGAAAATATGATTATGGTGAGGTGAAGAGACTGGTGAGGAGTTAGGAAGAGCATTCAATATGGATTCTCCCTAAAATGAAGAAAATAAACAAATTATGCTAAATTTCCCAAAACAGAGCATGAAACATGAATTCCGCCTTTAAACTTGAAATTAAGCATATCATAGACATGAAAATGATTTATGAGCTTATAATACATTCATACAAATGATAACAAAGAATAAACTATGTCAAACACTGCATACCACATGGATCCCAAAGAAATAGCTGCAAATTTCTATTAATGTCCAAGCCAAACTGATACAAAAATGTCTCTTGAGATGCCAAAGCTCCAAGTGAGTCAAACCATTATAATGACTGAGAGAATACATCAAATAGACCTCAAAACCACTCTCCCTAGCCTCAAGGAGTCGAATCCATGAGATAGGGATTAGTTTCACCTACTCCCAAACAAGAATCTGAGGACTAGGAAAACTCAACAATTTGCCTCTAAAAGAGAGGAAACTGATTCATTTGACCTCTAGAAGACTTATCTGATGCATCTACCCTAGATGAAAGTCATAAAATGAAATTTAAATTCACCATGACCATTTGCATCAGTGATTTTCTCATTTTCCCAATTAAAAAGTCAAAAATTCAAAATTTTGTTGATGCTGATGAAAACTGCATTTTCTTGTTAAACACACAGCGCCATGACAGAAAAAATGACCTGTTTTCCAGACAACTTTTGGAGGCCTTCCCGATGACTAAATAAGCTCCATGATAGCTCATTGGAAAGATATTTGAGCTTAGTTTCCAAATCTGTCTCTAGTTTAAAAAATAGTGTCCATATTCCCCATCGAAAAACTATTCTCCCAAGATTGGTAAACACGCAGTGCCAAGGTAAAAACAAGGGCAGAAACATGTTTGTTCGGTGGTTTTTTGCCTTTTTGAGGGACCAGTTCTCCTCCAAATCTTTTGAAAATTTGTAGAGTTAATTTTCTCATCATTCTAAACATGATGGTGGTTTCCATTTTGCATATATGCCCCAAAAAGGAGCACAGTGTCAGTGGCGCTACGTGTTTAGCAAAATTTTTGTTTCTCAAAATTGCCCAAAAACTAAAAAATGCACCATAGTGCCAAAAATGCCCAAAATTTGTCAAAATTGTGAGTTTAATTTTCTGATCAAGGGTTAGAGGTATGAAGAGACACCTCAGCAAGTATTTCTAACTTCCCCTTCTCCTTTTTCTCGGTCAACGCTTGAATCTTTGGATGGGCTCGTTTGAGCTTGGCCCTTGCAATCTTGTTTCTCATGGCATAGTGCTTTGCCATCTTCCTCTGAATATCATTGTTCCTTCTAGCCTTCTCCAGCGAGCCCTCCAAATGCAAGTTGTCTCTATCAAGCCATGATTCTCTATCTCTGCTAATATAAAGGGCCAGCAGCTCACCTGGAGTGAGCTGCTCTGCCAACTCAACCTCTTTCTGTCTCTCATGAGCTAGAGCTCTCTTAAGCCCTATTGTCGTTGGTCTCTGTCTTGAAAGCTGATCCTCCTCACCATCAAGGTCACCAAATATATCCAAGGTTTCCTACAAAAAGGCGTTAGCCTTCCCTGCCTCTTTTTGAGCTTTGATGGTCCTAACCTCACTTATGATCTACTTGGTCTTCAACTGCCGATTTTCCTACTCAAGAAAGTCAATCACATACTGTGCTCTGTCAAGATTAGCTTGAAGTTCACCAATATTTTCCTCTTTGCTTATGATCAATGCATTGGTGATTCTAACCTCATCCTCATCATCAAGGCCAATCATTTGAAACTCTTGCTCAGTTTCATGCTTGTCCTCCTACTCATCAATGATAGGCTCTGTAGCCTTTTCCTTGCCCTTGTCTACCTGTTTTGCTGATGAAGAAAGCATGGCCTATTTCACACCATGTGAATAAAACACACGCTTGTGGCCTCTCGGATAGGTCTTGGGAAATGGCTCAACATCAGTCACATTAGCCCAAGTTGCCTCAATGTCCCTTTCACTGCTTGATGCTCCAGTATCATGATGGGATGATGAAGGGTTATAGAAAGGTGAAGAAAAAGGATCAACATGAAGTGAATGAATCTGACTAGGTGATGAGGTATGAGCAGCAGCCTGAGATGGAGAAGTGGATATGGAAGGATGAGATGATGAAGGGATATTTTTCTCATGATGACTAGGTGGGGTAGTGAAAACTTCATTTGCAATGAAAGTGTCCCATGGGATATTCTTTTGCTCCAGTCGATGCAAGACCAACATCTTTATGAGGGAGTGATGAAAAAGAGTCTGCATTTGATGATTATAATCCATTTTTTGCACAATGAATGCCATCTTGTCAATGCTGCAGAATGAGATAGTAAGGTAGGTGAAGCATTCTAAATATAGTGAAGTGCATGAGGATTCGGATATGGTATGAGTAGAGTCGAGAAAACCTCCCCTCACAAGTGAAGTACTTCATGATTATTCTCATCATGGGAACATATCGGTCAAGGAGGTGAGAGAAAGGGAAAATTGACTTCTTATCATCCTTGTATCTAGGTTTGAGGTATGGTTCATAATAGCTTAGATCAAGGTTTGCTTGTTTAAACCATCTCTCTCCCACATTAGGGATCCATGTAGCTGCTGAAATGGAATTGGTGGACATATCAAAAGTAAACCCAACAAGAGTGACCTGCTTATGATGAAGGTTTGTGATTAATAACCTTGTCAACTCTGAGTGATATTGAATCTGTTGCACCCTCTCACAAAACTCAAAACAACCAACATGCTTGAAACAAGACAGAGTGAGAGGATAGGCCATGAGTTCCCTTGTAGTTATTGGTTCAAATATATTAATTTTACGTCCTTTGTGGTCATTTATCCTTGGTATGTGTGCCTCACCAAGACCTCTATCTTCTTCTTCAGACATCTTTGAATTCTGACTTAGGAAACCCTAGGGTAAAAAATGGAATGAGATGAAGGGAGAAGGAGATGAGATGGCTAGCTTAGATGAATGAAGGAAATAAGTGTATATAGAAAACCTATGTTAATGAAAACCCTAGGGATTAACCATGCTCATGAAAGATATGGGTTTAGGGAGGTGAACAAAGATATGATTTATGAAAAATGATAATGAACTAAAACTAGGGTTTCATAAGTTTTGAAAATTTAAACTCTTGAAAGGAACGATAAACATGCAAAAAGAAAAGTATTTTATGGCCATTTACTGATCAAAAAATCCTTGGATAATTTTATGAGGAAACCAGAGCTGGATGGAAGCGGTGACAACCTTAAAAAAAATGACTGTGTAAATGCGCAACGTGGCTGGGTCAGCGCGCATCGCTTGGATAAACGCGCAACGCTAGCCTCCAAACACACAACACCTTGCAATTTTGGCCTTAATTGCTCAATGAACTCAGAATTTCTCTCTTGCTGAAGACTCTTGAATTCTATATGGTAACAGTGGCTTGTTTTAATTTTCTTAATGGGCTTTATAGCTTTGGTGAATTTGAATTTTAATGCAAATTACCCATTTTTCTAATGTTCTTTCTTCTTCTTTGACCCTGATACTCTTTTGCTTTTCTGAATTTTGGCACTGCAGGTTGATTAAGATGGAGTTTGGCTCTCTTTCTCACTTAGGCTGAACATAATTTCACTTTGAAAACTTTGGGATTGTATTTATTACATTTGAAAACATAAAATTACATTTGGAAAAATTGAAATAAATTACAAATTTGACTTTTCTATCAAAATGAAATTTTGATATAAAAGTTATTAAACTAAAATAAAAATTTGAAAGTATAATAAATACATCATGATGATTTTATTCAGTCCCTCTCATATATGTGCTGACCTTATCTGAATGAAGGAGTGACCTTGAGAAATGAAAAACCCTAATGACCTAATGAGACTGTTTTCCGACGTGACCTTTGAATGAGATTTTGACTTTACATATTTCCAAGTGAACAGAGCATTTCCATAGGTGTTCTTATGCTCAAGGAATCATGGGAACGAGTCAACCAATATGTTCTTCTGAGGGAGAAATTTTTATTTTGACAAAGACAACCACCAGCGAAACAATTTTATGTCATGACCTAATGGAATGATAAAAAAATTATTCAGAATGGGACACCCAAGATGCACATGAAAATGTGTTTTTATCCCTGGTGGAAGTATACAAATACTGACACTAACACCTTCTTCAGCAGAATTATCACTCTTCAGCAAAATTAACATTCTTCAGCGGAATTATCACCAAACTCTGTCCCAAACCTGGAAGGATAATAGTGGCGGTAAAATAAATTTGAATAGCTCAATTTATATTTTAGAGTAGCCGCCAAATTAGATTTTAATAGGTAGTCAAATAATTTATATGGTCTCTTAGGTTTTAATTGAGTTTTATTTTTATGTGAGTAAAAGGAGAGGCCATTTGACATAGAGGTTATATTTAATGATGTCGAAGTCCGAGAAAAAATAATAATGTTAGTATAATTAGGGTATTAATAAAAATTATATTATACCTCCATAATATAAGTAAGAATGTCCATATAAAGAGGGAAAAGGGACATAGGAAATATATATCAACCTTTAATGTGGTGAAAATTATCTTTAAATCTATGAATAATGTTATCAATAAACTTAAGTAGCTAATGTAGCCTCTTATTTTTTAGGAAGTTCACTTAGAGCTTAAAAATACCTTATTATAAGCTAGTCATAGCTTAGAAGGCCTTCACATGTGTTGTTAAGAGAGACATATCGCAGCTGCACATTAAATGAACATATCTAACATGACCTAACAATATACACATCATGATGATCACCAACATGTAAATTAAGTACAAGCGCAACACTGAACATAAAATGGGTACGGCCTAGAGCAAACTGAGATACATGTGAGTCATCAGATGCTGTTGATGTGGTACTCGTGCCTCATGCGATCGGGATCAGCGTCGGTTGCTCATCGTAATGGTCAGAAATGAGGTCGATGAACTAGCAGCACCTCATGATCATGAGAACTATTGGATGTTGCGAGGCTGCGACTCGATGTGACGATGGTCAGCCTACTCTCCATCATGATTGATGGTCGATGCTGCAGATTGCTCATACGCTTTGACAAATTTGAATGATCACTCCAACGTCGTGATCATCAGATGATGTTGTAAAATTTATATAACTGATATGTTATACATCTGATATTCTCCTGATCACACACTATTTGACTTCATGCACAATACAGAATCTCTTCTACCATTGATCATTAATTGCGGAAATAAAAAAACAATCGCATGCACACATTAAAACCATAAACAATCACACATATGAACACAGTATTTTATGGGAAATATTAAAGCTGAAAACCCCCAACTATCTGTATATTATATGTCATAGAGATCATGTAACAATCATCATACAAAGCTGCTCACAAAGCTCTCAATACAATCTCCAATTGCTACACTCTAATCAAGCCCGATCTAGAAAATCACATGCTCCAATCTCTGCCACCTGATAGCCTGCCTCTACTATGCAATCCCTGTTGAAGAATGGCTCATAATTAACTTCGAACCACCTGGCTTGTACTGCGCAATCCTCATTGGCATCTCCATCAATGTGTGGTGCAAACTCATGCACCAGCATAGTCACAACCGATAGTCACACTGCTCTTTCACCTACCTCTTCACTAGTCTCCACTAAAACTGTCCATGCACTGAAGTTAACTGATGTATTCTTTAGTTGATTAATGAGTTTATAATTAGTGAATTAATTAATAATTAATTCACACCACTCTCACTAGTGTATCAATCGGTTAGACTAGATACAACTAGCTCAACTATGTTTAACTGAGTTAAACTGAATACAACTCCACTAACTTCCTCAATCAACTCCACCAAACTCTGTCACATGAGTTCTAACTGAAGTATCCATGCAATAGCTCCACTTAACCCTCAGGAATAGCATAATTCCTTTTGTCAGCTCCTGTGCCACATCTGTGCACTTAACTGAAGTGCTCCAAGAGAATAAGATAATGTTTAGAGTCCAAATATTATTAAGAACTAATAATATTCAACATATCTATTTTTAGACTGGCAATCTAAAAATAGATTCCGCCCAATATGTCTAAAAATAGAAGTCCATCTATTTTTCCAAGTTGACCAACCATCCACAAATAGCATCCTCCAACTCATAGAATATGATCGACATGTCTAAAAATAGACTTGCGCCAAAAATAGCCTAGGGGCCCACTTAGTGAAAGGTGACTTCTTTCTACTAAGCTCATCTATACATTTGCACCAATCTGTAGATGTGTCACTGCTCGCGGATTGTCGACGTGTTGCGTCTCAACCATGCCTATAACGTCTAAGGGACCTCCTTAACCACGTAACTAAGCTTGTAGCTCCTACGACATGCTGCATCAGGCTGGACATGTCATGCGGCATGCCTCTCCACATCTATACCAGCCTATCATTGGCCTGTATATCTCTCATAGTGGCAGGCCTGAATCCCGCCTCAATAAACAATGCACAGAGTTGGTCGCACAACTCCATCCTCAATCTACTGTCAAGCCTACATCTATCAAAAGGCGGTACCAGCGTACCATGAGGAGAAGGTCTATCTGCACTGGCCTCATGATCCTTGACATCTGCCATATCCTGATCGTCATCAGGATCCACACCTAGATCATTTGGTGGCACTAGCATCTCATCACCATCAAAATACCCAATGTATGCAAAATATATATAAGTACACAATAATAATTAGACAATTTCATTAAACAGTTTAATAAAAACAAGTTAAAGAACATGTTAGAATAAATTTAAATAAAACTGTAATATTACCTCTATCATCCGGTGGCTCATCATCTGTGAAGAGGATGTTGGCACACCCTCGCCAATCCAAATGAGCATAAGGACGAGGGACCATAATGAAGGGATGATCATCAACACTGGCTAGCAACTCTAGCGCATCATGCGATATCCTCCCGGAAAACTCAGTCTCACCCCTGTTGAGCATCATCTGTCCCCACATGTGCATCCGTACATGCAGCATCGCCCCACGAGGCTGCCAAACAAAAATAAGCCTCGTCTCTAGAAACCTCTCAAAAAATAAAAAAAAATAGCTTTGAAGCAAAAGGGAAGTTGACCCTCCCTTGTGCATGAGAACAACATATTTCTAAAGCTATATAGAACTGCCCCAAAAAAATGGCAAACCACCTCACAAGTCATGGCTCCTTTACTAAAGAATCAACATAAAATAGAAGCGGGCAACTAATGTGTTTCCCGTCTCTGGTGTTGTGTGAAATGGTCAAAATCAGAAGTGAGAGGCACCTCATCTCCTCACTACCAAATGAAGCAATATGTAATTGACCTTCGAAGACTTGAAAATATAAAGGAGACAATATATTCGTGGTAATGTATCTCTGGGACTACACCAATTGACTCCCTACTGCATAGCCAACTGGAACCTCTGGGAACGAGGGAAAATCCACCCCCCTCCTCAATAGGCTAGTAATGAAATAGATTTCCTCCTTAGTGGGTGCGTACCACTGGTTAGCACCAACTCGTAAAGCCTGTAGGTGGTCATTCCACCTGTGGATAAGATGTCGAAAAAACACACCATGGCCCTTTAGGGATGTAGCCTCCTCATAGAACTTGGGGAGGCCTGCCTATCTTAGGAGCCCCCAGGTAGCTACTATGATAGAGAGAGGTTATGCATCTCTCTCCATCTCTCGTGCCTCCCATAGGCAAACCATGTTATAATGGTCCGCCTATTGTTGCTATTGTTCCCTCTCTTCTCTCCTTTCATGTCGCTGAATTATTGACATATTAAATATACGTTTTTATTAAATGAGACATGTATTTAGGAATATACATATATACATTTTTTTGAAAAAAAAACTATTGGTGCACCACAAAAAATAGGCATGCACCATTAACAATGCGTATTTTTTTTGTCATGCACCAGAGGCGGTGCACCAGAAACTTTGCAGTGCACCAAAGGTGGTGCACCTGCAAATTTTCAGCACACCGCCCTCTTGGCATTGTTCCAAAGTCAATGGTGTGGTGGTATAGTAGACCACACCACTGACTATGGACCAATGTCGGGAGGGCGGTGCGCTGACCAAACTATACACCCTAGGGCATATAGTTTGGTGAGCGTACTGCCCTCCTGACATCACTACATAGTCAACGGTGTGATCAGTTACCCGGCCGCACCATTGACCCTGTCGAATTGGCGGAATGTGGTGCGTTGACAAAATTACCTAGCTTGGGGCAGATATTTCCATTAGCGCACCGCTTTCCCGCTATTTAGTGGTTAATGGTTTAGGGATTTGGGGGTTAGCGATTAGGGGATTTAGGTGCATTTAGGGTTAGGGGTCGAATAATGAGTTAGTGGTTAAGGGATTAGGGATTGAAGGGTTAGAGGTATGAAAAGACACCTCAGCAAGTATATCTAAATTCTCCTTCTCCTTTTTCTCGGTCAACGCTTGAATCTTTGGATGGGCTCGTTTGAGCTTGGCCCTTGCAATCTTGTTTCTCATGGCATAGTGCTTTGCCATCTTCCTCTGAATATCATTGTTCCTTCTAGCCTTCTCCAGCGAGCCCTCCAAATGCAAGTTGTCTCTATCAAGCCATGATTCTCTATCTCTGCTAATATAAAGGGCCAGCAGCTCACCTGGAGTGAGCTGCTCTGCCAACTCAACCTCTTTCTGTCTCTCATGAGCTAGAGCTCTCTTAAGCCCTATTGTCGTTGGTCTCTGTCTTGAAAGCTGATCCTCCTCACCATCAAGGTCACCAAATATATCCAAGGTTTCCTACAAAAAGGCGTTAGCCTTCCCTGCCTCTTTTTGAGCTTTGATGGTCCTAACCTCACTTATGATCTACTTGGTCTTCAACTGCCGATTTTCCTACTCAAGAAAGTCAATCACATACTGTGCTCTGTCAAGATTAGCTTGAAGTTCACCAATATTTTCCTCTTTGCTTATGATCAATGCATTGGTGATTCTAACCTCATCCTCATCATCAAGGCCAATCATTTGAAACTCTTGCTCAGTTTCATGCTTGTCCTCCTACTCATCAATGATAGGCTCTGTAGCCTTTTCCTTGCCCTTGTCTACCTGTTTTGCTGATGAAGAAAGCATGGCCTATTTCACACCATGTGAATAAAACACACGCTTGTGGCCTCTCGGATAGGTCTTGGGAAATGGCTCAACATCAGTCACATTAGCCCAAGTTGCCTCAATGTCCCTTTCACTGCTTGATGCTCCAGTATCATGATGGGATGATGAAGGGTTATAGAAAGGTGAAGAAAAAGGATCAACATGAAGTGAATGAATCTGACTAGGTGATGAGGTATGAGCAGCAGCCTGAGATGGAGAAGTGGATATGGAAGGATGAGATGATGAAGGGATATTTTTCTCATGATGACTAGGTGGGGTAGTGAAAACTTCATTTGCAATGAAAGTGTCCCATGGGATATTCTTTTGCTCCAGTCGATGCAAGACCAACATCTTTATGAGGGAGTGATGAAAAAGAGTCTGCATTTGATGATTATAATCCATTTTTTGCACAATGAATGCCATCTTGTCAATGCTGCAGAATGAGATAGTAAGGTAGGTGAAGCATTCTAAATATAGTGAAGTGCATGAGGATTCGGATATGGTATGAGTAGAGTCGAGAAAACCTCCCCTCACAAGTGAAGTACTTCATGATTATTCTCATCATGGGAACATATCGGTCAAGGAGGTGAGAGAAAGGGAAAATTGACTTCTTATCATCCTTGTATCTAGGTTTGAGGTATGGTTCATAATAGCTTAGATCAAGGTTTGCTTGTTTAAACCATCTCTCTCCCACATTAGGGATCCATGTAGCTGCTGAAATGGAATTGGTGGACATATCAAAAGTAAACCCAACAAGAGTGACCTGCTTATGATGAAGGTTTGTGATTAATAACCTTGTCAACTCTGAGTGATATTGAATCTGTTGCACCCTCTCACAAAACTCAAAACAACCAACATGCTTGAAACAAGACAGAGTGAGAGGATAGGCCATGAGTTCCCTTGTAGTTATTGGTTCAAATATATTAATTTTACGTCCTTTGTGGTCATTTATCCTTGGTATGTGTGCCTCACCAAGACCTCTATCTTCTTCTTCAGACATCTTTGAATTCTGACTTAGGAAACCCTAGGGTAAAAAATGGAATGAGATGAAGGGAGAAGGAGATGAGATGGCTAGCTTAGATGAATGAAGGAAATAAGTGTATATAGAAAACCTATGTTAATGAAAACCCTAGGGATTAACCATGCTCATGAAAGATATGGGTTTAGGGAGGTGAACAAAGATATGATTTATGAAAAATGATAATGAACTAAAACTAGGGTTTCATAAGTTTTGAAAATTTAAACTCTTGAAAGGAACGATAAACATGCAAAAAGAAAAGTATTTTATGGCCATTTACTGATCAAAAAATCCTTGGATAATTTTATGAGGAAACCAGAGCTGGATGGAAGCGGTGACAACCTTAAAAAAAATGACTGTGTAAATGCGCAACGTGGCTGGGTCAGCGCGCATCGCTTGGATAAACGCGCAACGCTAGCCTCCAAACACACAACACCTTGCAATTTTGGCCTTAATTGCTCAATGAACTCAGAATTTCTCTCTTGCTGAAGACTCTTGAATTCTATATGGTAACAGTGGCTTGTTTTAATTTTCTTAATGGGCTTTATAGCTTTGGTGAATTTGAATTTTAATGCAAATTACCCATTTTTCTAATGTTCTTTCTTCTTCTTTGACCCTGATACTCTTTTGCTTTTCTGAATTTTGGCACTGCAGGTTGATTAAGATGGAGTTTGGCTCTCTTTCTCACTTAGGCTGAACATAATTTCACTTTGAAAACTTTGGGATTGTATTTATTACATTTGAAAACATAAAATTACATTTGGAAAAATTGAAATAAATTACAAATTTGACTTTTCTATGAAAATGACATTTTCATATAAAGTGTTAAATAAATTTAGAGTTTTGAAAAGTATAATTAATACATCATGATGATTTTATTGAGTCCCTTTCATATATATGTTGACCTCATCTGAATGAAGGAATGACCTTAAAAAATGCAAAACCCTAATGACCTAATGGTATTGCTTTTTGACCTGAACTTTGAATGAAAGATTTCCAAGTGAATAGAGCATTTCCATAGGTGTTATTATGTTCAAGGAATCATGATAATGATTAAGCCAATATGACCTTCTAAGGGAGAAAAAGTTTATTTAACAAAGACAACCACCAATGAAACAATTTTATGTCATGACCTAATGGAATGATAAAAAAATTATGCAGAATGGGACACCTAAAATCCACATACAAATGTGTTTTGATCCGTGGTGGAAGTATAAAAATACTGACACTAACACCTTCTTCAGCAGAATTATCACTCTTCAGCCGAATTAGCATTCTTCAGCGGAATTTTCACCAAACTCTATCTCAGACCTGGCAAGGAGAATAACGGCAGGAAAATAAATTTGAATAGGTCGATTTAGATTTTAGAGTAGCCGCCAAATTAGATTTGAATAGGTAGTCAAATAAATTTATATGGTCTCTTAGGTTTTAATTATTTTTTATTTTTATTTGAGCAAAAGGAGAGGTTATTTGACATAGAGGTTATATTTAATGATGTTGAAGTCCGAGAAAAAGTAAGAATGTTAGTCTAATTAGGGTATTGATATAAATCATATTATACCTCACTAATATAAGTAATAATGTTCACATAAAGAGGGAAAATGGATATAGGAAATATCTATCAACTCTTAAGGAGGTGAAAAACATCATTAAATCTATGAATAATGTTATCAATAAACTTAAGTAGCTATAGGTAGCCCCTTATTTTTGAGGAAGTTCACTTAGAGCTTAAAAATACCCTATTATAAGCTAGTCATAGCTTAGAAGGCCTTCACATTTGTTGTTAAGAGAGACATGGGATAAATTTTGACTAAAGGAAATAACGGGTACGATAAAATCAATGTATAACGCCTACTCAAATCACCAAGAATATATTCAAACCATTAAGATGACACACTTCTCTGAGCAAATTATGAAACACCATGGAACAACTTAGATTAAAACTTATAGCCAAACAATCAAGAGTTAGAACAAAGTGTTTAAGTGAAAACAATAAAAATAGTACACATTGGACATAATATCATATACACATGGATCATACATATCCAAAATTTGGTAGCTAAATGAACTTCTTCCTACACATAGTGTCCTAGATGGCTAAGGTAAGGTGTCATCAAACCAATGATACATTCATGAATTACATATAGATCCATATACCTTAGATGGAAAATGATCAATGTGATAGGAATCGTAGGGGTTGAGATGACAATCAAATTTTAAAATATCCTCTAAAAGCCCATATAGAATATGGGGTAACAGATCCTATGATATCCAATTTATGATATATATATGGTGGGAAATCCTCAAAGTATCTCTGAAGAAAGATATATCGTTGAGGTCGAGGTCAAGAAGAGGTATGATTCCTCACTAATTTGGTAGTTGAAGAAGTTTTAATTTTGGTTTGTCCATTTGGCCCTAAGTAGGAAAGGAAATATGGAAGGAGGTGACCCCATTGGAAGAGTTCTAAAGGGGAAGGGCACATAAGGCCTTATATAAAGATCTAAATCCAAGTACCTCCCTCATAAAAAATTCTAGTTATTTATTTGAATAATGTAGATAACAACCCGTCCAAATGTTGATAAAGACAATAGAACATCTCTTGAATCTCATAATATATGGGGGAATCTACATATGAGCTGATCCTTTAATTATATCTCATATATATGGAAATGTTATTAGATGTTATTTAATAAGAGGAAGGTCATTATGCTTAGTTTCAACTCGACGTGAATGTAAACCCACTTTGAACGCAGCAAGAGGGGTATGAAGGGCAACATCCGATGCTCTTGTGCGTATGTGGTTAAAAAAAAAATGCCCCCTTTCATTTGCATGAAGTGTTCCTGGTACAAAATCAATATTATAGTCGAGGCCGTAAAAAGATAAAGTCAAAGTACATTGAATGTATTGTCTATAAATAAACTTTCTAACAACCTGACACAAACATACAATGATGTCATTTACATTGGAGGTGTAAATCACTTGAATTGTGTTACAACTTTAATCGCTCCCCCACAAAAATGTTCCATGCTTCCTTGTGATGATTCTTCAACCCTATTGGAGAACAACCTCACAATGTAAAAGGAATTTAAACATGATGTAACTTTAGTATTGCCCCACATTCACCCTTTGGCTCACTGCTCATGGCTAATTTGAGGTTATTTCAAGCACTGGGGTGGATAATATCATCTTATTTTCTCTTATGTATAGTATTATACATTGACACAACTGAGTTTGTTTAAAAAACAAAATATTTGTATTGATATTTCACTCCTCGTGCATTAGGGCTAGAGAGGCCTTGTCTTTCTGAGTGAACTATTCATTTCGAACTCCTTATGTGAGAGAGAACTTCAATCTCCATCTCAACATGAAGTGTGGATAGTGTGAGCGATTCAAATTGAGGCTTGGAAAATTATCTACTTTTTCTATGTTTGGTATACATGGTAATAATGGAATTACCCACAAACACATACCCTCATAACCAATACCTAGTTCTCTTAAAGTCAAATGTTTCCAATATGCTCAATTAGAGGGGAAGGATTCTCCTAGGAGGTCAATGTGTTGGTTTGGGGTGTTATTTTTAGCCTTGGATACTTAGTGGTTAAGGGCTTCAAGGGTCAAGGGTTAAGGTCCAAGGGCTTTAGGGTTAGAGGATTTAGTGGTTAAGGACTTAAGATTTAGGGGATTTAGGTGTTTAAGGGTGAAGGATTAGGGGTTAAGGGTCACAGGTTAAGAGGATAAGGAGTTATGGCTTACAAGGTTCATGGATTATAGGTTAGGGGTTAGTTTCTTAAGATTTAATGAGTCAAGGGGTTTATGGGTTATGAGTTATGAGTGTAGGGATTAAGGTTTATGGATTGGGGGTTAAGGGGACATGGAATTCAATGGTTATGGGTTAAGGGCTTATGGTTTGTGATAATTGGAGTCATAATCCCCTTATAACCACCACTGAGCACTACAAGGAAGAGACCCTCTAGCGGAGATTAAAAAGGATATTTTTAGTGCTATAAAATTGGCCAAAATTGTTAAAAAAACATTTTTCTACAACATTCGTTTTTGGTAACGGAGGTTTTGGCGGAGCTTTTAACAGAATTTCAACACAACTAAAAAACTTGGGCGTCTAAATGTTATTACGATGTTTTTTTTCATCGGTGCACTACTAAGGTGTCAACGCACCAGTGCGTGTCATATAGATAGTCAGCTCGGGGCGGTCGAAGGTGCATGCACCGAGCCGTGAAGGTCTAAAACTACATGAGGTGCACTGTAGGTGATACAACACACGAGGCCGTTCTAATTGGTATTGGGATTTGTGTGGTGCCCATATGTCGTATCAATGCACCGGTACGTAGTCTTATAGAAACACACTGGTGCGTAGTATCAAACAAACACACTGATTGTTCTAATTCATGTTGGTATTTGTGTGATGCCCATAGGTCGATGCAGCAGTGCATAGTATCACATAAATGCACCGGTACGCAGTATCGCAAAAACACACCGAGATTTATAATTGGTATTGGTATTTGTGCAGTGCCCATAGGTCATAGAAACACACCAGAGCGTTGTATCATAGAAACACATAGGTGTAAAGTAACTGACACACACCGGTGTTCATTTTGTATTTTTTAGAAGCAGCGACCTGTGATAGTGCAATTATCGTGATTTTTTAAAATTCATTATTCGTCAAAATTCAACACATCTTATAACAGTATTCTTATTAATTAAATTTTTATTAATGCATTTGAATGTGATGTTTGGATTAGTTTTTTATATCATATCATAATTATTGTGATTTTTTAAAATTCATTATTCATCAAAAGACGACACATATCTTATAACAGTATTCAGATCAATTAAATTTTTATTAGTGCATTTGAATGTGATGTTTGGATTAATTTGTTATATCATGTCATCAAATTTCACATCTCTTCATTATAATATTTAATCATCCATAAATTTAATCATTGGTGTTACATTTCATAGCAATAATGGAGAACACAATAGAATAAATTAAAAAATATTTTATTATATATATATATATATATATGAGTAAGATATTCGTTGTCATACAAAATGGAATGAGTTATTAGTATCCCTTTGTCTTTCAATAGGGACACTATGTCCATTACATTAAACAAAATGTCGATTTCCTGAGAAAAATATTTCAAAAAATACAACACCTTGGTTTGATATCCAAACATAAGGATCATCATTCTTGAAAGCAGACACTTATCACTTCACTCAGGCTATTCTTCCCCATTTAGGCGTTAATTTTTAGGAATGTTTTATTTCACGGTGTTGATTGTTTTCTTCCTATTCTTCACTTTCCATCTACAAACATAAAAATAAGCGCCAATGAGTGTATATACATTGTTGAAATAATTAAAATTACAATATTAAATAATATACATCAATGTAAATAGAAAGAAATGATGTACCATAGCAACAATTGACTCATAAACGATACACATTCTTTCAAAACCATGTACCATGCCATCTTTCAAAATTTCATCTGTTGGCGTAGTTCCATACTTTGTTTCCTGCAAGGTTTATACCCCATAATAAATCATATATTTAATATAAAAGATGCTTTTGTTTTATTAATTATAGAAGAAGGTAATTAAAACAAGATCGATAGATGCTTACAAATTCCATAATTAAATTCTGATGTGCCAACATATACTCACAACCCATATTTAACCCAATTTCAAGCAATTCGTCTGATGATTCTTCTTTGTATGTTAGCACCTATTTGAAGACATTCAATGATGATTTTTGTAAAACAACTTAAAAAATACAAAAATGAAATCTAGTTAAGTTGTTATAAGGAAGTAAAAATTACTCACAAACTTAGATATCAGCCACTTTGTTATTCCTTGTTGTCTGTTTATATGTTGAATGGGTTCCATTTTCTATTATTTTTTGCGAAAAATACTTGAAAATTAATATTTAATGCTAAATTGTTTATTTATTGTACCTAATGATTGAAAAATTCAATGATTACATATTACATTTGAAGCATGTTCTTGTTGAGATGGCTCCTCCCACGATGCAATTTTGTCCATTTCTTTGACCATCTCCTTGTACACCTTTTTGGAAATTCCTACTGGCATATTTATGATATCAGCTCATTCATCTTTTGAGATTTTCATAATCTTCCTGAAAATGTAACATGACAATAAACTATTTAATTTTTAGATTGATATATGAAAAGTAAATATAAAAAAAATGATATTTATAAATGATATTTATAAATACTTCTACACAAACATTTAAAGAAATATTACTTTTTCATTATTATTTTTTTGTTGTTGTACATTTTTGCTATTACAAGTCTGACATGTCTCATTGACCAATTCTCTGGAAAATCTTCCTATAGTTTATATAAAATTTGGTACTTGGAATCATTGGATTGATTTTTGTATTGTAAGTGGAAAGAACGTCTATACATTCGTTCCACTAGATCCCTCAAACTTTTGTAAAAGTTTTTCCCCCTTTTGTTAACCTTTAGCACCACTCCAGATGATCTAAGGAGCAATTCATTTTCATTTGCATGTTCTATTTTTTTTGTCTTTTATTAGAACAACATTCCTTTCCCAGTTATTGGTCCATAAAACATTGAACATATGTTGATGTATAT
>JAXQQM020072753.1:0-97606 GCA_034641835.2 Pinus albicaulis | reverse complement strand
TGATCAAAATTGCTCTTTTGCATTTGCATATTAGGAGTCCCATAATAATCAATTTCGCCATTTCGTTAGGTCATGGATTCATTGATGGTAGTAATTTGTTACCAGTTTTCCCTCATGAGGTACTTGCTGATTTTCCTTCCTATGATCTTCAATCATTTGTCACTTTCATTCTCAAAATCATATCAGTAGGTCATAGGATGGATCTCATTAGTCTCTAAGGTCTCACCATGGTCAAATCAATGGTCAAAGTGTCAAATCAAGATCGTAGGGGTCATGAGAGTCAATAAATACTTAAAAATCACGACACCAGGAAGATGGAGGAGATATCATTTGTTGACTTGATACAGCTTCACCTCAAAAACAGTTTGAGGTGAAAACATAATCTTGCCTTTCGTCACAATTAGAAAATTGGTTATCTCCACAAAGTGATGTCACCGCCTTGGAAGGGAATTTTCCATAGCGTGTTCGGCACAGTCATTTTCAAGCGGATCCAAAATACCGGCAAAAGCAGGAAGGCTTTAACGATAGCTACCTCTCAGAAATGACAGTTGAATCTTATGTGAAATAGAGTAAAAACCCTTATGCCCTCATATACCTCTTCCCCATTTTTCCCTTTAAACTTTGTGTTATTACAAGTTCTTGTTCTATAAATCCCTTTTCCACCTCACAGTTATAATATCGCATTATAAATCTTTTTTATTACCCAACCACTTCCCCGACCATACCCCATAAACCTTAGAAACAAAGTTATGTTATATATTATAAACCTCGCCGCAATCGCAAAAATTTCAATGCACGTTCCAATCACAACATGTTTATTGAACGCTCTGATTGGCCCATCGCATGAAACTCCGATGCGATCAATTGCAGTCCCTTCCTCGATCACCCGATCGCACCTTCCCTCCGATCGCCCGATTAGACCTTCCCCCAATCCGCCTGATCGCAAGTCCCTTCCCCAATCCTCCGATTGCGATCAATCGCAAGTTCCTTCCCCGATTCTCCGATTGTGACCCCCGATCATCCCTCCACCGTTGATCTCCTCGTTCAATCCAACGGTCCTCTGCAAATCAGAACTTTTCAATCGCGCCATCGCAAGTCCCCCCCGATCCAATCGCTCCGATTGATCACTCATCGAAATTCTTCATGCGATTACTCCCCGCTCTGACCTCCGATTGCGATTCGTATCCTTTGGTCCCACCATTAAAATTCCTCCACCATGCATTACAAAACCCCTTTTTTCCTGTGTAAAAGTTAAAAATCATTCATATTGTTTATACAAAGGCTTTTCCCAACCAATCCTATCGGAAGTTTATTTCATAATATCACTCTGCTTGCTCCCCGACCCCAATTCTGATTGCGATGAACATATTACAATATTTTGATTCATATCAATATGTTTTATTATGTTAAACAAGTTTTTCCGCTCCCGCTCCACTCCGATATTGCGATTGCAATTGTCCCCCCTCCCGATCCCGATTGCGATTTCATTTCTCCACTGTGTATTATATATCCCACTGCCCGTCCATTTCGATTGCGATTGTAATATGGGTCCCACCTCCATTTCCATTCCCTTTTCCCATTTAAACACATTTTTCCCTTCACGAAAAGCAGGTGATTTCATTCTGTCTTCTTTCAACGGCAGATTAATAAAAAGTCAGTTTTCTTCAAAGGGGCTAAAGGAAAGCGAAAAGTCAGAGGCCGAGAAACAAAATTGTAACAGTCACATCTTCAGTAATAATTTGAAAGGATCCATGCTACATGGTTTCACCTCCTCATTAGGCATCCAAAAATTTCAAATGAAATAATGTAACGCAGCCCTCCCTTTTACTGAGAGACTGTTGGCTTTTGGCCTTCCATCTTCAGTTCTGATTTCTCCTCTTCCCATCGATTTGTATTCCTGCAAATCTGTCTATTTATTATAAATACTAATCATTTGTAAAGGCTGGAAAGTCTGAGGTCTAAAAACTCAGAAGTAGGGGAATAGTGTGGCAGTGAGCTCTGTGCTCCATTGTACAGTTTGGCAGGGAATTAATAAAGTGATGCGGCTCTGATTTGTGGGATTCATGTGGTATGAGTTTTAGCATATGTCTCTTATTTGTGTTTCATATGTGTTAGGGTCCTATGATTTGGCTGATTGGCAAGCCAAATGACAGTGTAACATCAAACCAATATTTGGAGCCCAAGGACCTAGCCTTCCTGGACTCAGAGAGGGCTCTCTCTATATGTGTGAGGGATATCTGTGTGTTTGCTTATGGTGTTCTGATTTTAGGCTAGTTATGAAGTAAGTTTTTTTGGTTTTAGTTTTTTTAGGTTGTGAGGGATGAAACTGATCAAAGACATAAAATGGGTAAAGATGTTAGATTAACTGGGCTATGGGGTCAAAAGGTCAAGAAAGCTATTAGATGACGATACAAGGTTGTTGAAGGGCCGATTTGATTCAAGGTAGAAAGGATCTTTGGGCAAAATGGAGTAAATGGACATCAAGTTTGTGAACAACAAAGAGTTTCAAGCATATCTAGTTTAATAGATAACATAAACATGGTAGGGCAAACCATTAATCATGCAAAATGTAACTACAAGCTAATAAATACTTAGAAATAAACATTCAAGCCATGCATAGAAGTATAAGACCCTCTAACTTTGGGAAATGGCTATCAGAATTTGGGGAAAACACTTAAGGAAGACAAACAACTCAAAACACTATGCCGGAATGCCTAAACATAGCACTTCAAGTTATTTGGAACTTTGGACAACAAGATTTGCATAGTTTTAGGCAAAGGGCTAGATCGAAACTAGGCCTCCTTGGTTCAAACAAAATGATAATATAATCAGTCAAAGAGAAATTTCATGGATGGAACTATAGCTAGCCATAGGTAAGCAGGGCATACCGTAAGTCCTTAGCATGTATAGAACTATGAATGAAACAAGAAACAATATCCTCAAATAGTTAAAGAGCAGTTAAGAATTCTTTAATGCAACTAAGGAAGAAGAAAACATGAAGGCTATGAAGATTCAGGAAATTTGAGGTGCCTCCATGGGCATATCTCAAATTTTTTCTCTACTGATCTATAGCAAGCAAGAAACATGTATCATGAATGAAAACTAGAAGACAAAAACAAAGCAAGAGACACTATACCATTCTACCAAGTCATGGAATCCATCAACAATCCTTCATCATTCATCCAAGAACATCCAAGAGGAAATCCAAAATCATAACACAAGTATTTTCTTCCAAAGCTCATATGACCGTATATTGCTTCTCTTCTCAAGTTCAGCCTTGTTTACAAATGAGAGCTTGTGGAATAAATAGGCTCAAGTGAGGAAAACCTCATGGTTCAACTTGCATCCTCATTGGCCTAATCAAAATATCTAAACTTGTCCTTGAGGCTTTGCAAAGCCCAAGGCACAAAATATCTCATAAAATATCTAAAAAAATGCTAAAAAAGGGAATTAAATTGACTTTACACAACTTCTCATGTGAAAAAATAGCTAAACGCACATTTGGAAAAAGCAGATTTTTAGAGGTTCAAAAGTTACAAAAATATCCAAAATTTATATGAGCAAAATGTCCCCTGACTTTCCGGAAGAATTTGGTAGCCTTCCCGGTGTCAAAACGAGGATAATGATAGCTCATTGGAAATCTCTAAGTGTCTACTTTCCGGAAAAACTGAAATTTTCTCAATCTGATGCATAGAAGTCCTCCAAATCTGCACCTGTGTGTAAAAAACCAGAAAATTGCAGTCTGCTGATAGACCGGGCAGAGTGTGCAAAAAGTGAGCATTTTTCGCCGTTTTGAGGGGGAAAATGATCTCCAAATGTTCTAAAAATAGCTGAGGGTGTGCTCATGAAATTATGGCATCCAATGATACCATTCTCCTCCCTTGATGAATCCCTAAAATGAAATGGCAAATTTCATGAGTTTTGACAAAAAACTCAAAAATGCCAAAAAACCAAAAATTGTCAAAAAGTGCCCGAAATTGGTGTGCATGACCCTCAAGGGTCCTCGGCAACATGCTCCGAAACTAAAGCCAAAATTTAATTTTTTTATGTGTCCTTCTTCTCTTTCCGTGTCGGGCGCTTCCCTTTAGCCTCCTTCAGCGTCTCTTGGGTTTTCTTCTTTGATGTTTAGCATTTTGGCTTTGGGTGAAGAAGTCATGGCCCGTTACCCAGGAGAGGCAGATAGCACATGCTTTGGAGAATACCCTTCATGATCGATGTTTTTTATTTTCTTGCCCTCATTAGGATGCTGCTGTGTATCATCTCTTAGTTGCCCTTGCTCATCACTGTCATGGCCTTGTTCATCATCTTCTTGTTGCTTAAACAAAATTCTACCTTCTCTGTCAGTCACTATTTTGATGAAGGTAACCATGTTTTCAAATGTTGGGTGTGATGCCTTCCTTGGGTATAAGATTCCTGCTCCTTCCAAACCCTGTCCTTTCTCTATGTTCCATTCCACCAAATAATTTTTAAAGATAAGACCACAGTTAGTTTAAAATACATAGACAGTTAACTGATTTTCTGAGCTTGGACAAAGGTAATAGAGGCCTTGGTGTTTTTGGTGTGAACACAAAAATACCTGTAGTAATCAAATAATAATACACTCCTTTCAATCAAACATACTGCCTTTCTTATGTTTCACTGTTCACCATACCCAGTTTTGACAATACCTTCGAATTATAGTGGCATACTCCTCACTGACTCTGCGTTATGAAAGGTTAAACACTATTTGGTTAAGCAACAATGTTTCCAAATGTATTGTGAAATGCCCTCTTTAATATGAGACCCCTGCTCCTTCGGAAAACTGCCTTTCCCCTTAATATGCAATCCAACAAGCAGACCTTTTAAGAAGAAAAACACAGTGAAATGAAGATAGACAGTCAAGAAGATTTTCCTGTGTTTTGTGTTAAGGGTATTCTACTCTGTGATGTTTTGAGGACATAAGACACCCTTGTCTTTTAGAGGAAGGTGAAAACAAAGTCTCTTAGTTCAAGACCTTCTTTGTCCTTGTAGGCACTTTACCAACAGATTCAACAACATGAAGACAGTCAACCAAAAATCGCCTTGTCGTCACCTACGATCAGGGTTAACATGTTTAAAAATAAATGTGGCATAGGGATTGGTGTGAGCTCAAAAGATATATGGAGTTTTAAAAGTTAGAGACTTTTTAAGCTTAAGCTCTTGCTTCCTTTTGGTATGCCTTTCCAACCAGTATGTTCAACACTGTTTCATAGTCAAACATAGTGTATACACAGTTAAAGGCCACTGTTTATAAAACCAATGTGACAGATCTTTAAAATGCTTCAAAAAGTTTCAACAAAGCCTGTAAGAGTTTTATCTGTCAAACAACCACGGCTCCTTTTCAATATAGAATCCCTGTACTTCTAGAAAATAGCCTTTTCAACCATCTGAATATCAACTTTTGAAAAATGAACTTTGAAGAACAGAAAAATAGTCAATTAGAATACACAGTGAACAACTATCTTTTCTGTGGTTGGTAGGGATAACCTTGCCCTTTGATATTTCGAGGAATAAAACACCCTTGTTATTTGAAGAGGAAGGTGAAAACACAATTTTTAGCTCAACACATTCTTTTTCCCTGTAGGTGCTTCATCAGCATATCAACACTTTACCACAGTTTTAAACAACTGATATTCACACAGAAAAAACACAGTTTTACATATATCGTGACAGAGTTTTTTAAAAATGTTTGTGTATTGTGGTAGCAAAAACCTGTAGCAAGTCAATGTCAAGAAGCTCCCCTTGATTTAAAGTACTAACCCCTCATATGCAGCTCAACAGATATATGATGATATATAAACTTAGTCAAACTCAACAAGTGATAATGCACTATCCAAGGTTCTCTGTTTCAATCAGGGATAAAGTTTCTTGCATTTAAATTGATCATCAATTTCACCCTAACAATACACTGTTTTCTTCATACTCCACTGCATCCTTGCACTAAACTGATATATACACCTCTTAACTATTCATGGCAAACTTTTTACAGTTAAAAAAAAAGTTTTTATGGCAGACAGATTTCGACCTATTTTGCCACGGTAGTGAGGACTATTTGATGGTCTTGTTATAGAAATAAGACTCACAAGCCTTTGATGCTTAATTGATCACAACCAAACTTTTTTTCACACATTTTCAAACTGGTGATCTTTGCATGAAATGACTAACCCTTCTCATCACTTCAACCATTTGAAAAACTCAAAGGGGTTCATAAATACCTCTAGAAATCGTGGACAACTTTTTGAATGGCTTGAGCAACCTTGAGGATCGATCTGGAGGTGTGTTGGAGGCCGAAATTACGCGCGACACTCTTAGGAGGAAGAATGCTGTGCAATTTATTGGTTGTCGGGTCGATGCTGGGCGCCCGTGACCCGCGGCTATAGGAGCGCCGCACGCGGCTACAGCAGTGCCGCGCGCCTTTGTTGCGCAGTGCAAAAACTCCACCCTGGAGTGCCACGCGCTTCTACAGGAGTGTCGCACGGTGTAACAGCCCCGGAAACTCTGAAATTTGACTTGAAAACCTCATTCACTATTTGAAGACTGTAATGGAGGTTCTATTTCTTGCTTGGGGAATTTGAAAATGAAATTTTCCGCTTTGATTTTCTCCTTTGAAATAGCAAACACCCAACGATCACTTTGCATAATGAAATCAAACTCTTTGGTTGGTTTTCGTAAGGGTTTTCCAAGTTTTTTCTTTTTTCAATAATGCCTTTGGTGCACTTTTGAAACTTGGATTTCAAAATGATGTTGGAAGCGAGGGTTTTCATGCTTTTAAACCGTATGCATATAGGTTTGAAAAGGTGTTTTCTGCTAATATTGTCCCTTTGGTGATAATTTAGCACAAAAGCTCCAACTTTAGAAAATAATCTAATGAACTGTAGACCATCCTCTGCCACTTGTTAACAGTTTTGGTGACATTTTAACACGGAAAATCCACTCAAGATACGAAGAAAAGCATTTAACACTACTTTGTTTTTTTGAAATGAGAAGGCTTATCTTTTTAACTTGTTTTGACAATTTCTGCCTCTAGGTGCCTCATCAATTTTTCTCCAACTGTAGGTGCTAACAAATTTGCTGCATTTATTCAGACTTTGCCATTTCATTGATCAAAGGAGGTCTTTACTTCCAACACTTTCTGCTCAAAACAACACAATGTGGTGTCTCTTGACCTTTAACTAATATGAAGACCTATATTTTTTCTGACTTTCCAAAGCGTGATTATGTGTACCCTTTTGTGTACCCTTTTGCATATTGTACAATAGTTTCAATTAATGCCTCTGAGAGATAGCGAGGATTTTACGTAATAATTTGTTATAAGCATATTTAAGCTTTGTTTATATCTTTCTGTTGAGAGACAAATGTGAGGGTGTGAAATGGCCGGCTAGAATTACTCAGTTACCAAAGGCTTTTTATTAGCCATTTTCCTCCTAATGGAGCTCTGAAATCACCAACCCTGCTGCATCTGAAGAATGTACTTGTCTTTGAGGTGGATTGTGGATTGCAAAGCTGGGACTTGCACTAGCTCTTTTTAAATGATATCAAGATGGCTTATGTCTGGGGGCTATATACTACTTGCCTGATTTTTCTCTATGTTTGTCTAGAAACCATAGACTATATTCCACAACCCAAAAGAAACATAAGAGTACACAGAGGTCCTTTTTATTGAAGTGTCTTCTTGCTCAGCACTGACTTGAGCCATTCATACTAGCACCCCTGCAGAGATGTTTTGTTACAATAGCTTTGATCAATGGAGTCTCTTCTTGTTGCGCCATGATGATGATACCTGAAACTTCAATTGATATTCTTTCTTAGGACACAAGACCTAAAAACTCTGCTTTCTCCTGATTTGAACATTTCTGATCTTAGCCCTGTTTTTTATCATCACTTTCCCTTATAAACCTTTAGTTAATGTTTCACTGTTTATTAAAAAACAAACCTGTCCTACAGTCAGTTTGCAATACTTCAAGTCAACATTGGCCATCGCCCTCTACTTGTAGATGAAGGAGGTGCTTTAACACTCTGCTTATAGATGAAGGAGGTTCTTGGCCATGTCAAATTACAAGTCTGTTTGACAATGTTTTCTTTTTTCTACTGTGTTATCATGCTGAATGAAGCTGCAAGATCTTGATGAGTAACTCTTTGTCCTGCAATTGCATCTTAGGCTTATGTTCACATTGAGAAACAACTGTCTTCTCATGTGGAGCCAAGAATTTTCTTCTGAGAAGCTGACATGTTTCCTGCGCTTGTAAAATCCATAAACAGTGTAAAACACCTAATAATCAGCTTGAGACTGGGATCTATGCATTGCTGAGACTTAGGGGCGTGTAAGTGGCGCGACTTAGAGCTGTGACTAACTTCATCAGTAGAGTGGGAGGTCTGTTATGATTGGTCTGTAGCAGATGGAGGTTTTTGGCCCTTTGATGGTTGCCAAGGATAAAATGCCTTAAAGCACCACTTCCTAACTTAGGGGAGGCTTTTTGAACAGACTTGGATTTTCCTTTTAGAGCTGACAGGCAGACTTAGTATGCCTGAGGCTAGGTATGATTTGATAATAGGGTTTCATCCCGTCATGGGCGGACTGAAAGGTAAGAGGGAAAAAAAGTTTTATGGTTGTTTTTTGGACGACAAATTGACATATGGAGATCAACTTCTAGAAAACTCAGCTAGGAATTTAGTCATCAACAACAGGTGCAAAATACTGATGACTAACAGTGGTTCCATTTGGGGAGGGAAGCTCCTTTTCAGGAGGTGTCCAGAATCTTAGATCTTTGGCTTATGAAGACCAGTGCCTTACCCATTGGCGCAAAATTTCACCCTTCTTTGATGCTACTTCTGAAAAGTGACAGCATGATTAGCATCAATAATATTTCTACCTACCCCACTATCTTTCCTAACATTTTTTCTTCTCTTTGGCGCATTTGAACTAGCAACCTTTTGACAATGTATATTTTTATTTTTGCGAAATGAACCTATGTATTTCTACTCTTATATCTGCCGAGATTTCAGATTGAACTGATGAACTCCTTCATTACCCTACCTAAACTAGATCAACTGTCAAGATTAAACTGTTTGACAGGATTTTTGTTCTCTAATCTAAAACATGAAATTCAAAATGATCAAATCAGGGTTAAACAGTATGATTTATCATGTATTTGCGGCATGAAAGGACAAACTGCACACAAATATTATTTTGCAAAAAAAAAATTTAGAAAAGCGGGGCTAAGATGTACAATGTGTTTTTCATCCCTCGCTTCTCTCTTTGGTTCTGTTTTGGGTGTGTGGAACCAGTATCTTTTCCTAATCTACTCTCTGTGATAAGTCAATCTTACACAATGTTGACCATCTTTTTCACTCGCTAACTTATCAGCAAATAAATTTAAACATGCTCAGCTATGATTAGGCTAGATAGCTGAACAAGACATTTAAGTACTAGTAGCGGCATTTAGACTTGCACACTTTCCGAAAGACTATTTTTTGGAGCATGGGGCTTTACCATTGCTTTTTAGAAACTGCCCTTTTTTTCTACTGTTTGTTGTTTTTGTATTTTCTGATTTTTAACTTTTTCTTCAAACAAACTAAAACTGAAAAGATGCTCACAAGGCTGAGCTCATTTTTCACATGTTGTCTATCTATCTTAATCTAATCCATACACAATAGAGATTTGTTTGGTTAACTCTTCTTTCCAATGTAACCAATCAAGCAGATGATTACATGGGTGACTCTGGTTTAGTTCTTTCATGATGCAAAAATAATGAAAAGGCCACTCCCACTTGGTTTGTTTTCGGACAGTAGTGCTTAAGTTCTTTCTCATTCTTGGCAGCAACTTGTTTATGATAGAACCCACTACTCTTGCAGACTTCTTAAGGAAAACAACAAATGGATCTTGGAATAGTACCTGATCTAGAGGATTTGATATATGGGCTTCATTCAGGACTACTCTTTCTTCCACTTGGCTATATCTAGGACTCTCCTGGTAAAGCAATTCTTCCCCTCGCTCTTGATCACTTGAAATGTCAGACTCATCATATATTGCAGTGTAGTTTCCTTTCCAAGCTGATGTGTTTTGATAGGGTGGGCTGAAAATTGTGTGAAGGTCATCAGGATGATGGGCAGGGATACACCTTGACAGTAAATTATCTTGAAAGGATAGTGTGACAACTCCCATGTGTTTATCAACCTCTATTTCTTCATCTGCAATTTGTAACTCAATGGAACTTGGTGGCTGCAAATCTAGAGTAAAGGAATATTCCATTTCTAAAATGATTTCCTCAACCATTTCAGGAAAAGGATTCTCATTTACAACATGCTCAAGAATTTCATCATCCTCCTCAACCTCATCATCAAAGCTGAAAAACTGCAGATTTCCAATTATGTGAATGTTATCTCTGATGGACTGAAGTGAAATAGAGCAAAGAGTCCGAGACTCTTCAGTTCTGAACTCTCAAGGCTTTTCTCATGAGTGTCATAGATGACCTGTAATGGCTGCTCACTTTTCTTAAGTTTATGAAACTGAGCTTTCTCCCGAAAATTAAAAACTGAGTTTTCTGCAAAGTTAGCTTCTATTTGGAAATCATAATCATCAACATATTGATCAAACATTGGAGAATCATTAACATAAGTAATGTCACCAGCCATGTATATTGGACTATCATATTTCTTTTCTTCAACTTGATTTACAAATCTATTTTCTAATTTATGATATGCAGGATTAACAAGAGAAAGATCAGAGAAGTTTTGGTTAGTTTCAGAGGTTGTTTGTATGTTTATAATTTGATCTATTTCCTCTTCAGTTAAAGGAGAAGGTATTTTCTGTGTTATTTGAAGTGGGCAACAATTTCTTTCCATTTTTTGTGGAAGCGGATCTTGTGGCTAAATGTCCTCTTGCATTTTGCAGGGAAGGGTAGATAGACTGTTATTGGTTTCAACCTTTTCAAAGAGCTCTTGTGGATCCTCTTTTACTTCTTGATGGATTTCATCTAGGATCAACTCTTCTTGGTCATCTTGATGGTTAGCTTGGGTAAGAAAATTATGGACCTCCTCTAAAAAATCCTCAGGATGCCAATTTCCTAAGTTTTCTTCAATTCTTACAAGTTGTTGTATGAGGTTTTCAAAGTGATCACAACAATTTTCAGCCAATGATAGAGATGGACAATGTCCTATATAGCGTTTACAAAATACTTCAAAGAAAACAAGGTGCGAGGCTCTAGGTTTTCATACCATTCTCTTGCCTCTTCTTCTAATGTACCCATGAACATTTTCATTAGGCAGTCCTCATGCCATTCAACCTTTAACTTCCATACATGTATATGAAATTTGATGAGGTGTAAAAATGGGTCGTCAATATTTTCATTTCGAAAGAGAGGTAGTTTTGTGAACCAATTTACATTTGTAGGCATTTTGTGCGGGGAACCAGGGATATGTTCTCTGCTCATCGGAGCGTATCTCCTTTGTGTCCTCAGGTGGAGGAATTGAACGATGTTGTCCTCCATCAGCATGATTAGGATTACTTAATGCATTCCTAGGAGACTTTATAAGGACTAATGGGGAAAAAGGCCTACTGGAGGCTAGTGGAGTCGCCAGGTGGATTTTGATTGTTTTGAAAGATGTAGCTATGGTCCACCACCAGTAAATAAGGAAAAAGCAAAACTGGGAATTGTTTTGGGGTTTTTCTGAGTTTTATGTGCAGTCTATGGTTTATTTAAAAGTATTCTAAACCTGTTTCATCACTTTTCTAAGGTGGCGAGAACAAAAAGAGTTTACTCTAAATGATCTTATGGACTGCTGGTTTGAGTTTAGAGTTTGAAGGACCCAAGAGTCTATAAGAGTTCGCTAGACTGTCATGTACTCAGTGTCCCACCATCTCCCGCTATGTTAGTGAGCGATGGGATAGGTCGATCGGATAGTAACCTAGAGTTCGGTAAAATAGTAAGGCCTACTGGAGGCTAGTGGAGTCGCCAGGTGGAACTTGGTTGTTTTGAAATGTATAGGTATGGTCCACCACCAATATTGACAAAAACCAATCTAAAGGAGTTTTTTGGGGTTTTTCTGAGTTTTTTATATAGTCCTAAGGTTTGTAAGAGTGTCCTATAGTTGAGTCATCATTTTGCTAGGATGGTGAGACAACCAGATTCTACTCTTCTAAGTTTGACTGGGATTTTGAGAATTCCTAAGGGATACCTAGGATGTTTTGACTCAAGGTCCCACCATGATCGCCATTATGTTAGTGAGCAGTGGGATAATTCAATCAACTAGTATTCTTAAAGGTCTCTTAAGGTCTAGGGAATCTAAGTTTGTTTATTACTCAGAGTCCCACCGTGATCGCCATTATGTTAGGGTGGCGATGAGGTGGCTAAATCGAATGGTATTCTAAAATTTAGCAAAGTAGTAAGGCCTACTAGAGGCTATTGGAGTCGCCAGGTGTATTTTTAGTTGTTTTGAGGTATATGTGTATGGTCCACTGCCAATACTGTCAAAAACCAATCTAAGGGAATGTTTTGGGGTTTTTTTTTTTGAGTTTTTATGTGCAGCCTAGTCTGTGAGAGTGTTATAAACCTGATTCATCACTTTGCTAAGATGGTGAAACAGAGAGTTTACTCTAAATGATTCTATAGGCTGATGGTCTGAGTTTAGGATTGAAGGACTAAAGAGTCTATAAGAGTTCGCTAGACTGTCATGTACTCAGTAAGTCCCACCGTGATCGCCATTATGTTAGGGTCCTGTGATTTGGCTGATTGGCAAGCTAAATGACAGTGTAACATCAAACCAATATTTGGAGCCCAAGGACCTAGCCTTCCTGGACTCAAAGAGGGCTCTCTCTATATGTGTGAGGGATATCTGTGTGTTTGCTTATGGTGTTCTGATTTTAGGCTAGTTATGAAGTAAGTTTTTTTGGTTTTAGTTTTTTTTAGGTTGTGAGGGATGAAACTGATCAAAGATATAAGATAGGTAAAAATATGTTAGATTAACTGGGCTATGGGGTCAAAAGGTCAAGAAAGCTATTAGATGACGATACAAGGCTGTTGAAGGGCCGATTTGATTCAAGGTAGAAAGGATCTTTGGGCAAAATGGAGTAAATGGACATCAAGTTTGTGAACAACAAAGAGTTTCAAGAATAACTAGTTTAATAGATAACATAAACATGGTAGGGCAAACCATTAATCATGCAAAATGTAACTACAAGCTAATAAATACTTAGAAATAAACATTCAAGCCATGCATAGAAGTATAAGACCCTCTAACTTTGGGAAATGGCTATTATACTTTGGGGAAAACACTTAAGGAAGACAAACAACTCAAAACACTATGTCGAAACGCCTAAACATAGTACTTCAAGTTATTGGGCACTTTGGACAACAAGATTTGCATAGTTTTAGGCAAAGGGCTAGATCGAAACTAGGCCTCCTTAGTTCAAAAAAAATGATAATCTAATCAGTCAAAGAGAAATTTCATGGATGGAACTACAGATAGCCATAGGTAAGTAGGGCATACCGTAAGTCCTTAGCATGTATAGAACTATGAATGAAACAAGAATCAATATCCTCAAGTAGTTAAAGAGCAGTTAAGAATTCTTTAATGCAACTAAGGAAGAAGAAAACATGAAGGCTATGAAGATTCAGGAAATTTGAGGTGCCTCCATGGGCATATCTCAAATTTTTTCTCTACTGATCTATAGCAAGCAAGAAACATGTATCATGAATGAAAAATAGAAGACAACAACAAAGCAAGAGACACTATACCATTCTACCAAGTCATGGAATCCATCAACAATCCTTCATCATCCATCCAAGAACATCCAAGAGGCAATCCAAAAGCATAACACAAGTATTTTCTTCCAAAGCTCATAAGACCATATATTTCTTCTCTTCTCAATTTCAGCCTTTTTTTACAATGAAAGCCTTTGGAATATATAGGCTCAAGTGAGGAAAACCTCATGGTGCAACTTGCCATCCCATTGGCCTAATCAAAATATCTAAAATTGTCCTTGAGGATTTGCAAAGACCAAGGCACAAAAATATCTCATAAAATATCTAGAAAATGCTAAAAAAGGAAAAATAATTGACTGTGCATCATTTTCCATGTGCAAAAATAGCTAAACGCACATTTGGAAAAAGCAGTTTTTAGAGGTTCAAAAATTACAAAAATACTTCAAATTTACATCAGAAAAAGGTCTCCTGACTTGCTGGTAACATTTGGCAGCCTTCCTGGTGTCGAAACGAGGCTCATGATAGCTCGTTGGAAATCTCTAAGTGTTTACTTTCCGGTGCAACTGAAATTTCCCCAATCTGATGCCTCGAAGTCCTCCAAATCTGCCCCTGTATGTAAAAACCCAAAAATTACAATCTGCTGATAGACCGGGCAGAGTGTGCAAAAAGCGAGCATTTTTCGCCGTTTTGAGGGGGCAAATGATCTCCAAATGTTTTGAAAATCACTGAGGGCATGCTCATGAAATTATGGCATCCAAATATACCATTCTCCTCCCTTGACGAATCCTCAAAATGAAATGGTGAATTTATGAGTTTTTGACCAAAAACTCAAAAATGCCAAAAAACCAAAGCATGTCAAAATTTGCCCAAAATCGGTGTGTATGACCCTTAAGGGTCCCTAGCAACATGTTCTGAAGCTGAAGCCAAAATATGAAGTCCTGAAGTGTCTTTTCTCACTTTCCGTCCCGGGCGCTTCTCTTTAGCCTCCTTCAGCGTCTCTTGGGTTTTCTTCTTTGATGTTTAGCATTCTGGCTTTGGGTGAAGAAGTCATGGCCCCTTGCCTAGGAGAGGCAGATAGCACATGCTTTGGAGAATTCCCTTCATGATCGATGTTTTGTATCTGCTTGCCCTCATTAGGATGCTGCTGTGTATCATCTCTTAGTTGCCCTTGCTCATCACTGTCATGGCCTTGTTCATCATCCTCTTGCTGCTTAAACAAAATTCTACCTTCTTGTCAGTCACTATTTTGATGAAGGTAACCATGTTTTCAAATGTTGGGTGTGATGCCTTCCTTGGGTATAAGATTCCTGCTCCTTCCAAACCCTGTCCTTTCTCTGTGTGCCATTTCACCAAATAATTTTTAAAGATAAGACCACAGTTAATTTAAAATACATAGACAGTTGACTGATTTTCTGAGCTTGGACAAAGGTAACAGAGGCCTTGGTGCTTTTGGTGTGAACAAAAAAAGAACTATAGTAATCAAATAATAATACACTCCTTTCAATCAAACATACTTCCTTTCTTATGTTTCACTATTCACCATACCCAGTTTTGACAATACCTTCGAATTATAGTGGCATACTCCTCACTGACTCTACTTTATGAAAGGTTCAACACTATTTGGTTAAGCAACAATTTTTCCAAATGTATTGTGAAATGCCCTCTTTAATATGAGACCCCTGCTCCTTCGGAAAGCTGCCTTTCCCCTTAATATGCAATCCAACAAGCAGACCATTTAAGAAGAAAAACACAGACAGTCAAGAAGATTTTCCTGTGTTTTGTGTTAAGGGTATTATGCTCTGTGATGTTTTGAGGACATAAGACACCCTTGTCTTTTAGAGGAAGGTGAAAACACAGTCTCTTAGTTCAAGACCTTCTTTGTCCTTGTAGGCACTTTACCAACAGATTCAACAACATGAAGACAGTCAACCAAAAATGTATCTCTACACAATCAAAGGTTGTTGTGTGTGCAAGATAAAGTGGCAAAGCTTGCAAAGTTTGGTGTGAGCTCAAAGATATGTAGGAGTTTTAAAAAAGTCAAGACTTTTTAAACCAAAGCACTGCTTCCTTTGGTATGCCTTTCCAACCAGTATGTTCAACACTGTTTCATAGTCAAACATAGTGTATACACAATTAAAGGCCATTGTTTATAAAACCAATGTGATAGATCTTTAAAATGCTTCAAAAATTTTCAACAAAGCCTGTAAGAGTTTTATCTGTCAAACAACCACGGCTCCTTTTCAATATAGAATCCCTGTACTTCTAGAAAATCGCCCTTTCAACCATCTGAATATCAACCTTTGACAAATGAACTTTGAAGAACAGAAAAACAGTCAATTAGAATACACAGTGAACAACTATCTTTTCTGTGGTTGGTAGGGGAAACCTTGCCCTTTGATATTTCGAGGAATAAAACACCCTTGTTCTTTGAAGAGGAAGGTGAAAACACAATTTTTAGCTCAACACATTCTTTTTCCCTGTAGGCGCTTCATCAACATATCAACACTTTACCACAGTTTTAAACAATTGATATTCACACATCAAAAACATAGTTTTACATATATGGTGACAGAGTTTTTTAAAAATGTTTGTGTACTGTGGTATCAAAAACTTGTAGCAAGTCAATTTCGAGAAGCTCCCCTTGATTTAAAGTACTAACCCCTCATATGCAGCTCAACAGATATATGATGATATATAAACTTAGTCAAACTCAACAAGTGATAATGCACTATCCAAGGTTATCTGTTTCAATCAAGGATAGAGTTTCTTGCATTTAAATTGATCATCAATTTCACCCTAACAATACACTAATTTCTTCGTACTCCACTGCATCCTTGCACTAAACTGATCTATACACCTCTTAACTGTTCATGGCAGACTTTTTACAGTTAAAAACAAAGTTTTTATGGCAGACAGATTTCGACCTGTTTTGCCATGGTAGTGAGGACTATTTGATGGTCTTGTTATAGAAATAAGACTCACAAGCCTTTGATGCTTAATCGATCACAACCAAACTTGTTTTCACACATTTTCAAACCGGTGATCTTTGCATGCAATGACTAACCCTTCTCATCACTTCAACCGTTTGAAAAACTCAAAGGGGTTCATAAATACCTCTAGAAATTGTGGACCACTTTTTGAATGGCTTGAGCAACCTTTAGGATCGATCTGGAGGTGTGTTGGAGGCCGAAATTACGTGTGACACTCTTAGGAGGAAGAACGCCACGCAATTTATTGGCTGTCGGGTCGATGTCGGGCACCCATGACCCGCGGCTACAGGAGCACCGTGTGCGGCTACAGGAGTGTCGCGCGCCTTTGTTGTGCAATGCAAAAACTCCACCCAGGAGCGTCGCGCGCTTCTACAGGAGTGCCGCGCGGTGTAATAGCCCTGGAAACTCTAAAATTTGACTTGAAAACCTCGTTCACCGTTTGAAGACTGTAATGGAGGTTCGATTTCTTGATTGGGGACTTTGAAAATGAAATTTGCCGCTTCGATTTACTCCTTTGAAACAGCAAACACCCAACGGTCACTTTGCATAATGAAATCAAACTCTTTGGTTGGTTTTCGTAAGGGTTTTCCAAGTTTTTGCTTTTTTCAATAATGCCTTTAGTGCACTTTTGAAACTTGGATTTCAAAATGATGTTGGCAGCGGGGGTTTTCATGCTTTTAAACCGTATGCATATAGGTTTGAAAAGGTGTTTACTGCTAATATTGTCCCTTTGGTGATAATTTAGCACAGAAGCTCCAACTTTAGAAAATAACCTAATGAACTGTAGACCATCCTATGCCACTTGTTAACAGTTTTGGGTGACATTTTAACACGGAAAATCCACTCAAGATACGAAGAAAAGCATTGAACACTACTTTGTTTTTTTGAAATGAGAAGGCTTATCTTTTTAACTTGTTTTGACAATTTCTGCCTCTAGGTGCCTCATCAATTTTTCTCCAACTGTAGGTGCTAACAAATTTGCTGCATTTATTCAGACTTTGCCATTTTCTGTTGATCAAGGAGGGTGCTGCTTCCAACACACTTTCTCTGCTCAAAACATACCAATATGGTGTCTCTTGACCTTTAACTAATGAAGACCTATATTTTTCTCGAGCTTTCCAAAAACTGACAGTATGTCAAAGCACCCCTTTTTCATATTCTGAACAATAGTTTCAATTATAATGCCTCTTGAGGAGATAAGCCAGATTTTCTGTGTCAGCTGTTATAAGCATATTTGAAAAGCACCTGTTTATATCTTTATGTTGAGGAGACAAATATATGAGGTGTGAAATGGCAGCTAGAATTACTCACAGACACCAAGGCTTTTATTAGCCATTTTCCTCCTAATGGAGCTCTGAAATCACCAACCCTGCTGCATCTGAAGAATGTACTTGTCTTTGAGGTGGATTGTGGATTGCAAAGCTGGGACTTGCACTAGCTCTTTTTAAATGATATCAAGATGGCTTATGTCTGGGGGCTATATACTACTTGCCTGATTTTTCTCTATGTTTGTCTAGAAACCATAGACTATATTCCACAACCCAAAAGAAACATAAGAGTACACAGAGGTCCTTTTTATTGAAGTGTCTTCTTGCTCAGCACTGACTTGAGCCATTCATACTAGCACCCCTGCAGAGATGTTTTTTTACAATAGCTTTGATCAATGGAGTCTCTTCTTGTTGCGCCATGATGATGATACCTGAAACTTCAATTGATCTTCTTTCTTAGGACACAAGACCTAAAAACTCTGCTTTCTCCTGATTTAAACATTTCTGATCTTAGCCCTGTTTTTGATCATCACTTTCCCTTATAAACCTTTAGTTACTGTTTCACTGTTTCTTAAAAAACAAACCTGTCCTACAGTCAGTTTTCAATACTTCAAGTCAACATTGGCCATTTCCCTCTACTTGTAGATGAAGGAGGCACTTTAACCCTCTGCTTATAGATGAAGGAGGTTCTTGGCCATGTCAAATTACAAGTCTGTTTGACAACGTTGTCTTTCTTCTACTGTGTTATCATGCTGAATGAAGCTGCAAGATCTTTATGAGTAACTCTTTGTCCTGCAATTGCATCTTAGGCTTATGTTCACATTGAGAAACAATTGTCTTCTCATGTGGAGCCAAGAATTTTCTTCTGAGAAGCTGACATGTTTCCTGTGCTTGTAAAATCCATAAACAATGTAAAACACCTAATAATCAGCTTGAGACTGGGGTCTATGCATTGCTGAGACTTAGGGGCGTGTAAGTGGCGCGACTTAGAGCTATGAATAACTTCATCAGTAGAGTGGGAGGTCTGTTATGATTGGTCTGTAGCAGATGGAGGTTTTTGGCCCTTTGATGGTTGCCAAGGGTAAAATGCCTTAAAGCGCCACTTCCTAACTTAGGGGAGGTTTTTTGAACAGACTTGGATTTTCCTTTTAGAGCTGACAGGTAGACTTAGTATGGCTAATGCTAGGTATGATTTGATAATAGGGTTTCATCTCGTCATGGGCGGACTGAAAGGTAAGAGGGAAAAAAAGTTTTATGGGTGTTTTCTAGACGACAAATTGACATATGGAGATCAGCTTCTAGAAAACTCAGCTAGGAATTTGGTCATCAACAACGGGTGAAAAATACTGATGACTAACAATATGTACATTGTTATGTTGCAACATTCATTCATAAACATTTCTAGTTGATTTTTTTCAAGTTAGAAAGGTAGAATCCATTTTATATGCTCTGCCTTGGGTAATCATTCATACTTTGTGTATTTTCTTCTTCAGCTTCTCAACAGTCTTTCCACTTCATCTTATTTTGACATGATTGCTAAACCTCCTACCTATCTTGCCCTATGAAATATTCTGTGTCCTTGATTTAATTCCTCGGCTCATGCTGTCCTTTTTGTCCCATACATCCTTGAAAATTCAGTCATTTATCAAAACCCCTTTTCCCATTTATATACCTAGCCTAAAATTAGTTGTTATTATTGTTTATTAAATATATATTCTATGGAGAGAGCCCTCTCCTGTCCTTGTAGGGCTAGCTACAAGGCCGAGCGTGGTTTAGTTGTTACCCTGATTTTCCTTTTTCAGCCTAAGGTTCAGATTCGGTGCTAACATCCCTGGCAACCATACTGGGGACTATTACAAACTTTTTGCATAGAAGATTTATCACCCCAGTAATATTTTTCTTGTAAAGTCTTGATGATGATATTTCAGAGTTTTCTAGGCTGATATAAATATTGTACAGTATTAATTTGACCACACTGGCTTCAAGAAGATATACAAGGGCTAACCCTGATCCAAATCCTCCCCCGGTGTTTGAAAATCCAAATCTTATCCCAAGAATAGTCAGAAGGTAGGAGGGATCGCTAAGTCCTACACCTATTTTCAGGTCCCATACTTGGCCCAGTGAGTGGTTTTTTGTAGAAGAGATTTCTTTTGATGAGAGTTTTGAGCTCTCTTTGTTTAGAAATAAGTCTGAAACTGCACTTGAAGACACGGTTTTAGATCCGGAGTTTCTTGTAGATATTGAAGTTCAGAGAGAAAATTATTCCATTGATGACTACATTTTGAATTCACCTCAGTCCATCACTGCAACTTATATTCCTGAGCCTTCAGAATCATCAGGAGTAGCATTTCCTCCTCCTAATTCATCAACATCCCCTTCAGTCAACTCCCAGTTATCATCTCCTCCAAAAACACCTCCCCTAAATCCTGCAAATCCTGTTGTAAATCCACCCAGAGTCATGGCTGCCTAGTATGGACCCTTGGTTTTACCTTAAGTTCTCAATGATATGCCTGCTGATTATCAGAGTAAAATTACTATCTTTGATGCCACTCAGGGCATTACAGCCCAGCAGCATGTTGACAAGATGAATGACTTTTTTGACTTGCATGAAGTGGAAGAAGAGAATGTAGCCACCAGGTTGTTTGTTCAAAGCTTCGGAGGTCAAGTGAGAAAGTGGTTCAGAGCTTTACCAGCAGGCTCTATTCACACTTTGCAAGAGTTACACACACAATTATTAGACCGGTGGGAGGTGAAAAGGAATCCACACCAAATTCTGTCTGAATATGAGATTATTAAAAGAAATGTGGGTGAAACGGTGCAAGACTATTGTTTAAGATTCAATGCTGCATATAATGCTATTCTGACTAACCTCAAACCTCCCGTGGATTCAGTTATGCTAAAGTTTCCGAATGGTTTTGATGACGGCATGGCATATCAGCTACGTGAAATAGATCCACCGTTACTTGAAGAGATGAAAAAGATAGCAATAAGCGTTGAAGCTAATCTGCTGGCTAGAAGAGCTCGAGCCGGAACTGAAAAGAAAGTCATGGTGAAAGAAGAAGCATCCCCTTCGGACAGCAAAATGGACACACTAATTCGTACAATGGAAAATATGGTTGATCAATTAATGATTTCAAACAGAACTGAACCCCAAATAAGAAATCCGAATTTTAGAGGACAACAATAGCCGCAATTCAGAATTAGACAGAGAGAACAAAGGGCGCAGGACCAAGTGGCACCACAGCAGCAGATTAAAACACCGTTACAGTAGAACTACGTGCAAGGGACTGACTCAGATGACGATGGTCCCCTATTTGAAACCAATCATTTTTTCACAGTTGATGGTGCACCCATTTTCCTCACAGAAGACGAAGAATACACAGTGGCGACTCCAGACATTCAAGGGGACGAAAATTTCATTTTGACCAATGACATGGTGTTAGAAGAAGAATCTGATGACTACCAGAGAGGGTATATGAACGTGTTGTCAGCCCAACAAAGGCAGTATTCTCTAAGGAACATAAACATCGAAATCAGCCCCATTCAAAATAGAAAAGAACTCCAAATGAAGGACGAGGCACAGAAGTAAGGAAAAGAGTCGGCCAATCCTTCATCCAGCAAAGCACCCACAGTTACTAATATAGCAAATGGAAAAAGCCAACAGAGCATGACGAAGGAGAAAATGGAGAAGAAAGACCCTCCTATTAAAGAGGTAGAAAAAGCTCCCTCCTTTAATTTAGAAAGTGAAATTTCCAAGGTGAAAGTGTCCGTGCCCTTGACCGAGTTGGTGAAGAACAATGTATATAAAATTCAGGTATCTAAAGTCTTACAAATAGACCCTCTTTCTGATATGGTTAATGTGGAAGATGACTACCCCGAACTTATTTTTGGTTCAGCCACAGAAGAGTCTGAAGAAAATGAGTTGCCTCCCTTTTACCTAAGTTTTAGGTTGCATGAGTTTATCTTGCATAACACCATGTTGGACTCCGGGGCCTCGCATAATTTGATGCCCAAAGCTGTCATGGAGAAGTTAGGCCTTGATGTTACTAGAAAGTACCATGATTTGTATTATTTTGACTCAAGTATGGTCCATTGTATTGGTCTCATCAAAGATTTGGTGGTGTCTCTAGATCAAATCCCAGCCAAAAATGTCTTGATGGATGTAGTTGTTGCTGATTTCCCACCACGGTTTGGGATGCTTTTATCTGGGTCCTGGGGTGCAAAAATTAAAGGGACCATACAGCTTGATTTCTCCTATGCCACAATCCCTGTATTTGGCCAGTTGAGAAAGTTATATAGGGAAAAGAAAATGAAATACATGATCACTAGCAAAGACAAGCCAGTAAATCATCCCATCAATGCAGTCCACACAGATTTAGAGTCTTTTGTCTTATATTCAGATGGTGGTTTAAATGATGAAGACGTTCAGTTGGTACAAGTGGAGGAGATACCTGAGATTTCAGAAAATTTTAGAGAAGTCCTCAAACAGGAAAAAGACAAAGCAGCAAATAGTTCTGAGCCTCCTGCCTGCCAGCAGCAAAGGGATAATGAAAAGCCAAAAATCAGCCAAGGTGAAAATAAGGAAGAAACTAAATTTCAGCATCTACAAGAAGAAGAAGAAGGCCTGTGGAGTATGGATTTTGATGGAGCTGTTGGTAAGGATGGAGCTGGCATTGGAATATGGATTAGGAGTCCTGTGTTTTAGCCTGAAAGAGTCCCTAGTAATGTTAGAGTATGTGCTTATAAGTTGGCTTTTGACTGCTCCAACAATGAAGCAGAGTATGAAGCTCTGATTGCAGGCCTCAAAATCTTAAAGAAGTTGAAGGCGAAAAGGATTTATGTGTATGGTGACTCTGAGTTAATAATCAAGCAGGTGAAAGGAGAGTACCAAGCTAAACATCCAAGACTGAGGGCATACAGAAATGCAGTTCTGGACATTTTGAAGACATTCCCAGAGTACACTTTGACAGCAGTGCCCAGGATGCAGAATCTTATTGCTGATTCTCTTGCCACTACTGCAAGTAACTTGAAGATTCCGATGAACTCCAACAACAAATTTGAGATCCATGTCAAACATAGGCCTGCTGTTCCGGAAAATTTAAGGTATTGGAAAGTATTTTGGGATGATAATGAGATAAATGCATTTTTTCAGGGTGATGGAAAATTCAAGGACACTCCCATAGAAGGTGAGTATGTGGTTGATGATCAAGAATTGGAAATGAAACAGATGGACATATTGCAGCTGAAAGATAATGTAATTCCTAGAGATCTTATACCTCTAGAGGAGCTGTTTGATCAGGATGATGTTGCAAAGAAGCCAAGCTTGGTGCCCACAGAGAAAGGAGTTGAAGATGTGAATCTTGGAACACCTGATCAGCCCAAGTTCGTGAAATTGTCAAAGACATTGTCCCCTGAAGCGAAGGAGAAGTATGTGAAGTTGCTCTCCGAATTTTCTGATGTATTTGCATGGGATTATTCAGACTTGAAGGTGTATGATAAGAACATAATCCAACATACTATTCCTATCAAGCCGGATCAAAAGCCTTTTAGACATAATTTGAGAAGAATCGATCCAAAGCTGCTACCATCAATTGAAAAGGAGGTAAACAGGTTGCAAAAAGTGGGAATCATAGTTCCTATTATATTTTCTGATTGGATTTCAAATTTGGTCCCATTGCGTAAGAAGACTGGAGAAATAAGGTTGTGTATATATTTTCAGAACTTGAATAAGGCCTCCTTGAAGGATAATTATCCACTTCCGAAAATGGACCATATTCTGCAGAGAGTAGTGGGAGAATCCAGGATGTCACTACTTGATGGCTACTCAGGCTACAACCAAATCTTGGTGCATGAGAAGGACCAAGATAAAACTACTTTCAAAATACCCTGGGGAACCTTCCAGTATGCCAAAATGCCTTTTGGACTGAAGAATGCAGGAGCTAATTTCCAGCGTGCAATGGACATCTCTTTTGCAAATGAGAAAGATTTTTTTTTGGTTGTTTATTTGGATGATTTGACAGTGTTTTCAGGATCAGATGATGAGCATTTGCACCATTTGAGAGTTGTTTTTCAGCGATGCAGAAAATTTGGAATTTCTCTCAATCTCAAGAAGTATCTCTTTGCCATGGATGAAGGCAAGATGTTGGGGCATATCATCTCCAAAGATGGTATTCGCATCGATCCAGCTAGAGTGGAGGAAATTCAGCTCATAGACTGCCACGAAACAAGAAGGAGATTCAGGCTTTTAATGGTAAGATGAACTTCTTGCGTCGATTTATACCCAATCTGGCTGAACATTTGAGGGAAATGACTAATATGCTAAAGAAAGACAACACTGTTAAATGGAGTGAGGAGGCTATCAAATCATTCAATCTAGTAAAGTTTTCTTTGTCCAATGCCCCAGTTTTGATCAGTCCCAACAACACTCAAGACTTCATCATATTTTCGTTTGCATCGGAGCACACTTTAGCTGCTGTTTTAATGCAAAAGAGAGATGAGATCGAAAAGCCAATTGCCTTTTTTAGTAAAACTATCAGAGATGTTGCTTTGAGGTATAATATTATTAAAAAACAGCCATTGGCTCTTATCAAGGCATTGAAGGATTTCAGGGTCTATATTCTCCATTCACATACTATAGCATATGTCCCTAATGCAGTAGTAAAGGACGTGTTGGTGCAAACTGATCCAGAAGGTCGGAGAAGTAAGTGGATAACAGCTATGTTGGAGTACGATCTGGAGATCAAGCCCACGAAGTTGATCAAAGGCCAAGGCTTGGCGAAATTGATGGCCCAATCAAATCTGCGTGCTTTAGATATAAACGATATAACAGCAGTGGCAGAAGATGAAGACGAAGGTTTGCTGGTTCCAATTTCAGATATTTTTTTGTAGTCCCCGTGGTATTCAGATATCGTCTATGTCCTTCAGCATTTGTCACAACCTACGGGCATGTATAAAAGTAAAGGTAGATCTCTGAAGCTAAAACCCGCAAAATACTGCATTTCAGACAGCGCTCTGTATTGGAAAGATCTGGGAGGCATTCTGCTCAATTGTTTGGTTGAAGAAGAAGCGCAGAAGGTAATGCACGAGTTTCATAAAGGCGACTGTGGCGGTCACTTGTTTTGGAAGACTACAGCTAACAAGATATTGAGAGCAGGATATTATTGGCCCACATTATTCTCTGATTTATATAAGACCGTGATGAAATGTCATGAATGCCAAATCTTCCAAGGGAAGAAGAAATTGCTTCCAATCCCTTTGAAACTAGTTTCGGTGAACGCACCCTTTCAGCAATGGGGGCTCGATTTCATCGGAGAAATTCATCCCGCATCCTCAGCACAGCACCGATGGATATTGAGAGGGACAGATTACTTTATGAAATGGATTGAGGCCGTACCATCCAGGCAAGCAACAGACACGGTAATCATTCAATTCCTGGAATCAAATATTTTATCTCGTTTTGGCTGCCCATGCAAAATCGTAACAGACAATGTAGCAGCGTTCGGATCTAAGAAAATGATCGATTTTTGTGACAAATACAACATCGCGCTGGGCCATTTGATAGTGTATTATACACAAGGAAACGACCTGGCTGAGTCATCTAACAAATCATTGGTGAATATAATTAAGAAAATGCTGGAGGCAAAAAAAAGAAATTGGCACTGAAAACTCATCAACGCACTGTGGGCAGACAGAGTTAGCAGTAAAATATCAATAGGTATGTCACCATTTGAGCTGGTTTATGGTACTGATGTCTTTCCTACATCACTTACAGTCCCAGTTATGAGATTATTGCAATACATTGGCGGCGAGGACAATGAAAATCAACGAAGGATCAATCAAATGATCCACCTTCAGCAAACAAGAGAGGAAGTGTCACAGAACACTATTCAGTTGCAGGAGAAAATTAAAAAGATCTATGACAGGAAGACAAAAGTAGAGAAGTTTCAGCTGGATGATATAGTGTTGAAATGGGATGCCAGAAATGAATACAAAGGGAAGCATGGTAAGTTTGACTATCTGTGGAAAGGACCATACATAATTTCAGCATACAGAGGACATAATGCCTTCTTGCTTTCAGAAATGGATGGCCAAGATTGCCCTGGAGGAGCAGTAAATGGTAGGCTGTTGAAGCACTACCATTGTTGAAAACAAAGGATCAGAACCTATGTCATCATCATTGTATATACCATGTTATGTTTATCAGAGTTCATAGTACACAGTCAATGAAGTTTGGGGCCCGAGGTGAAGGCTATAAAACTTGAATGTTATGTGTATGATTTCAGTCTTTCAGTTTTAGTCTTGAGTCAGTGTCAGTCTGCATTGTGTCAGTTTTTCAGTATTTTTGACTCCATGCCCAGTGGATAAGGCTACTTGGTCTACGGTGTTCTTGGCACCTCCAAGGAGCTACCATCCCCATTGGAGCCAATGTTAGTGTTAGTCTAGTCATACTGCCATCAGTGATCAAAACTGCTCTTTTGCATTTGCATATTAGGTGTCTCATACCGAATAAATTTCACCACTCCGTTAGGTCATGGATTCATTGATGGCAGTAATTTTCATCAGTTTCCCCTCATGAGATACTTGCTGATTTTCCTCCCTATGGTCTTCAGACATTAGTCTCTTTCATTCTCAAAACTATACCAGTAGGTCATAGGATGGGTCTCATTAGTTTATAGGGTCTCACCATGGTCAAATCAATGAGTCAAGTGTCAATTAAGATCAGCAAGGTCATGAGGAAGTCAATAAATACAAAATCACAGCACCAGGAAGATCAGAGATATCATTTGTTCAGATTGATGCAAGCTTCACCTCAAAACATGGTTTTGAGGTGAAAGCATGATACTTTGCCTTTCAGTCACAATTCAGAAGCTGTTATCTCCAAAAAGTGATGTCCCTGCCTTCAGAGAATTTTTCCACATCGTATTTGGCACCAGATCATTTTCAAATCAGATCCATCAGCAAAAGCCCGGAAAGAGCTTCCCAACGGTATACTACACTCTCAAAACTGACTTCTGGATTGAATCTTATGCTTAAGTGAAGTAAAAACCCTTATACCCTCATATACCCCCTCTTTCCCCATTTTTCCCTTTAAAATTTGTGCTATTAAAGTTTAAAATTCCTTTATAAATCCTTTTTCCACCCCTCTGATTATAATATCGCATTATAAATCTTTTTTATTACCCAACCACTTCCCCGACCATACCCCATAAACCTTAGAAACAAAGTTATGTTATATATTATAAACCCCGCCGCAATCGCAAACATTTGAATTCATGTTCCAATCACAACATGTTTATTTAACGCTCCGATCGGCCCATCGCACGAAACTCTGATGCGATCAATCACAGTCCCTTCCCCGATCACCCGATCGCACCTTCCCTCTGATCGCCCGATCGCACCTTCCCCCGATCCGCCTGATCGCAAGTCCCTTCCCTGATCCTCCGATTGCGATCAATCGCAAGTTCCTTCCCCGATTCTCCGATTGCGACCCCCAATCATCCCTCCACCATTGATCTCCTCGTTCAATCCAACGGTCCTCCGCCAATCGGAACTTTTCAATCGCGCCATCGCAAGTCCCCCCCAATCCAATTGCTCCGATTGATCACTCGTCGCAATCGGCGATTCTTCATGCGATTACTCCCCGCTCTGACCTTCAATTGTGATTCGTACCCTTTGGTCCCACCACTAAAAATCCTCCACCATGCATTACAAAACCCCTTTTTTCCTGTGTAAAAGTTAAAAATCATTCATATTGTTTATACAAAGGCTTTTCCCATCCAATCGCATCGGAAGTTTATTTCATAATATCACTCTGCCTGCTCCCCGACCCCGATTCCAATTGTGATGAACATATCACAATATGTTGATTCATATCAATATGTTTTATTATGTTAAACATGTTTTTCCGCTCCCGCTCCACTCCAATATTGCGATTGCGATTTCCCCCCCTCCCAATCCCAATTGTGATTTCATTTCTCCACTGTGTATTATATATCCCACTGCCCGTCCATTCCGATTGCGATTGTAATATGGGTCCTGCCTTCATTTCCCTTCCCTTTTCCCATTTAAATGCATTTTTCCCTTCACGAAAAGCAGGTGATTTCATTTTGTCTTTCAACGGCAGATTAATAAAAAGTCAGTTTTCTTCAAAGGGGCTAAAGGAAAGCAAAAATTCATAGGCTGAGAAACAAAATTGTAACAGTCACTTCTTCAGTAATGATTCGAAAGGATCCATGCTACATGGTTTCACCTCTTCATTGGACATCCGAAAATTTCAAATGAAATAATGTAACGCAGCCCTCCCTTTTACTGAGAGACTGTTGGCTTTTGGCCTTCCATCTTCAGTTGTGATTTCTCCTCTTCCCATCGATTTTTATTCCTGCAAATCTGTCAATTTATTGTAAATACTAATCATTTGTAAAGGCTGGAAAGTTTGAGGTCTAAAAACTCAAAAGTAGGGGAATAGTGTGGCAGTGAGATCTGTGCTCCATTGTACAGTTTGGCAGGGAATTAATAAAGTGATGCAACTCTGATTTGTGGGATTCATGTGGTATGAGTTTTAGCATATGTCTCTTCTTTGTGTTTCATATGTACATTTTTATGTTGCAACATTCATTCATAAACATATCCAGTTGAATGTTTTCAAGTTAGAAAGGTAGAATCCATTTTATATGCTCTGCCTTGGGGAATCATTCATACTCTGTGTATTTTCTTCTGTTTGAAAAGGATTGATTTATTATGCCCTTTTTGGCTTCTCAACAGTCTTTCCACTTCATCTTATTTTGACTTGATTTCTAAACCTCCTGCCTATCTTGCCCTATGAAATATTCTGTGTCCTTGATTTAATTCCTCGGCTCATGCTGTCCTTTTTGTCCCATACATCCCTGCAAATTCAGTCATTTATAAAAACCCCTTTTCCCATTTATATACCTAGCCTAAAATAAGTTGTTATTATTTTTTATTGAATATATATTCTATGGAGAGAGCCCTCTCCTGTCCTTGTAGGGCTAGCTACAAGGCTGAGCGTGGTTTAGTTGTTACCTTGATTTGCCTTTTTCAGCCTAAGGTTAAGATTCGGTGCTAACAGATGACATCTTGTGCCCATTCACAAACGCATTTGAGGTGGTGTACTTGGATGAAATCCTGATCTTCAGCCAATCTTTGGAAGAGGAAACTGTCACCCATCATGGTCCTCGAACACTACGACAACACAAGTTGCTGACACGATTTTGAAAGTTCACTTTTAAGAATGACCCGGAGTTACGGTATCTGGGAAAAATTATTGATGAGCGAGTGGTGCATGTGGATCCATCCAAGATCCAGTGTTCGAGTTGAGTGGAACCCAATCACTCGTAGGCTCACGCTTTTGGGTCTTGCAATTCTACCTTTAGGTTTGTGTTGCTCGGGACTGCAGGTAAGTAACGACTTAAAATATTCCTTCAAAACTCAAAAATCCTCTGTCAAACTTAGATACGTCAAGTATTTATTGAAATGGTATCTGGTTGATTCATACTAACGTGGCTATGACTTCAGGACACTCATTAAAAAATCTTGTTGTTAAGTAAAGAACTCATAATGAAATATGTCTCCAAGATTGGTATTCAATTGTTGATGGGGGACAACAACGACAATCCTCAAACGATTAGCATCATCCTGGTGAGCTCACTGGTTTCAGTAGGTGCTTTCTGTGACTACTCACGGACTCCCACAGAACTATACTAATCAATCCTAATAATATGAAACCCGGCCACGATACCCTTGTGAATTCGGTAATCTTCCAGATAGGGTCTATTTTTAAAAACTCTTACAAATTTTAAGCCTCTACTGCATTGTAGATACTGTAGATAAAGCTTCATAGAAATCAACTTTTGGATATCACCTTGACCCAAACCTCACTACCATAGTTGATGACCCATAAAGAATATTCAAGAAAAGCTTCTAAGTGAGGCTAATACCATTAGACCAATTCTGAAAACAAAAATGTTTTCTGAAAACCTTACATATTTGCGGGATACAGTTGTTACCATAGAAAAACCTATTCGAACAGTCTCAAAGTTGGATGAACCGGAACAGGACACTGAGCCTCTGAGTTTAACAAAATCCTGGTCGAAACCTCTCCTTCCCTCCAGAGTTTCGACTTCTCCAACACTTTGACTCTAGCACGGTCCAAATGCTCCAAAATCGGCTAGCTGGTCAAGTACACATATGCTACCCCCACTCATACATCACTTTAGCCTGCTTGGTCCATTTCATCCTCCTCCACTCACTTAAACCCTCCTCTTGTAAATCCTCCTTGGAAGGTTCCATTACCTCCTATGTGGCAGAAACTGTGTGGCCCCACAGTACTACCACAACCTTTGCTACCTATGCCACGGACTATCAATCTAAAACCCTCACTTTAATGGGGCCAGAGTTCTGTTGCCCAATAGCATGTGGACAAGATGAATGATGCTTTTGACTACCAAGAAATAGAAGGAGACTATAAAAGTGAGAATGTTTGCCAAAATTTTGGGGGAAAACGAAAAGAAAATGGTGAGAACTTAACCCTAGCCGCATTCATGATCTCCCTTTCCTTTCAAACATTCATAAACAAGTGGGAGACTAAGAAAAATATATGCAAATCTTATGCAGATATGAAAACCTTAAAAAGAAATGTTGGAGAGAGTGTATACATTTGCTATAGGTTCAATAGTGTATACAATGCACTCTCTCCTCACATGAAAACCACCACAAGGCCTAGCTAAATAAAGTTTCTAGATGCTTTAATTTTAGAGTAAACACAATTGACTGAAAGATCCCTCACCTTAGAAGACATGCAAGGGAGTAGTAAGCATGGAAAATTTTAGGGGCTAATATTCGCAAGTGGGCTAATTTTCCATGGTTTTCAAAAAAAAGATTAAACGATTTCCATTATTTTATAAGTGGTTATTACGATTTTGCAATATAAAATTATTTTATTAAAAATGGCCAAAATTATATAGAAAATATGTAATATCTTGTATAAAATTTGAATAATTTTACAAATACATCAATAAATTTTTATGTTTTTCATATTAGGGACTAGTACGATTAACGATTTTTTTTAAACTTTAAAATAATTTTCCATCCTTAAAATTTTACTGACGATGAGTATATAAAGCCAATCTAATTCTTGAAAAAGAGCTAAAGATAGAGAATGGAAAGGAGTTACATATAAAGAGGAACCTATGGCCTCCACATCTAATGCTAAAATTAGTGACTGGTTAGGAAAATGGAAAAGATGATGGAGAGAATCAACTTAAATGAAGAAGCACCTCTAGGGAAAATCAAACAAACCCTCAAAACAAAAACGAAACCAAAACCCAGGAAGGTACCTCCTCCTCAAATAAGACAAGAGAAATGATGACAAATCAGACCTCCTTTCCAAGAAAACTATGTGATGAAAGAGGCGGGAGACGGAAGAAAACCTTGTATGAATTTGATAGGCTATTTTGATAATGAAGATGTTGTTTTTCTCAAAAAAAGAAGAAAAAGGTCTATTTTCCTAAAACCAAGCTGAAATAACCTTAGGACTGCGAAGAATGCAATATGGGGTTTGAAAATGCTATGGAGGTTCATAGGTAGTATTACCTAAAGTGAGAAAAACCAGAACATCCCCAAGAGAACAAACGGTGTATAGGAAGACACAAAAACACTCCTAAAGGCAATCGAAGAAAATACCCAACATAATGACTGAAATCCCGATCAAAAGCAATAACAAAATCAGCCAACATGATGGTGACCAAAGCTACCCTAGTACATCAAATAGTGGCCTTGAAAAAATTGCTTTGGCATTATTCCAAATAAAACTACAGTGACTAAAGTTGGTAAAAGACCATGCATGATCAGCGGTCCCAACGCCTACCAACACGAACACCATTTAGTATTGGTGGGTACCCAGGAATACAAGTAGCCATACCCACCAAAACACAGGTGACTCCAAGATGTATATAGATCTCAAATTTTAGAGAGCTTTAAACTTAGGAAATATTAACGATACTCTAATCTGACGATGACAAGCACAGGTTATTGTTTGGACCGGAGGTAGAGGAGAAAGTTCCAAGAGGGAGTAAATGCCTCCATTCTATGTCGTTTGAAAATTCATAGCGGGTCTACACAATGTCATGCTGAACATTGGTGCTTCACCATATTACTCATGAAAAAAGTAGTGATGGAAAAGATTAGGCCTCGAAATAACGAACATACACAAAAAGACTTTTATTATGTTTTGATTCCAAGTAGAGTTAAATGTTTGGGTCTAATCAAAGATACGTGTGTTAATCTGGTACAAATACTGGCCAAGAGCCTAGTCATGGATATTGTAGTGGGCTGACATTCCCCCAAAAATATGGCTGTCTTATCTAGATCATGGGAGCAAACTCCAAGGAACCCTCCAGTGGTGTAACATATACCATTCCGGTCCTTTAACCAAACGAGAAGGCGTACGGAAGAATCTCACATAGAAATACATGGTAAGCAACCAGGATAAGCCAAACAACACTCCTCTCTATTCTATTCATTCATACCTTGATTCATTTATTTTATACAATGAAGATGACATTAACGAACAAGTAGTTGAAAAGGAGCAAGAGCTAGACCTAACAGAGCAGTCAAACCAAACACAAAGTGAAGAACATAAAAGTCAAAACCCTAGCAGCCATGAACAACAACACGATGGAAAATTTGAACTTGGAAACTCTTTGAACTTCGACTTTCGTGCTCTTCATAGCAAGAGATTAGTTTAAGAAGCGGTGTTTGGATACACAACACTAGTGAAGGTCACTCTTATAGGCTAGATTTTCAATGTGCAATAATATTCGAGTATGAAGCTTTTTCCTAGGATTACAATGGCTTAAAAATACATGAGGGCTAAAGACTTTGTTAAAGGAGATTTCGAGCTAATCATTAGGCAAATCAAAGGAGAATATTCAACCAAAATCTAGAGCTAAGAGAATATAGAAATGTTGTAGAACTCCTAAAGACATTGAAAAATATAGACTTACCTCTTATCAAGAACTCAAAAACAACACTTGCAAATGAACTAGCCTTTGCCCTTTATTACTTCAGCAACTACCTCATGCCAATGAACAATACACGGTAAAAGTCAAAAGCGGACAAAAGATTATAGATAACATATTAGATTATTTGTTGCAGGTTTTGAAGGGACAAACATGTTGAAGACTTCATAGCAATCCAAAAATGAAATTGGGCCATAAAAATGACTCCAAATCATGAAGAGAGCTGCGATGAGGGCAAACACACAAAATAAAGCTACCTTATAATGTTGATGTAAATTTGTTAGGACACACTCATGAGCGGGGGTGTGTGAGGTTAGGACAAAAAGGACCTTGAGGTATTGTAATGCAAAGATAACTTATTTCAAGAAGAGACTTTCCCCCTTAGAAGAATTGTTTGATTTCAATGATGTTGCTGGAGAAGCTAAATGGAATCCCATAAAAATAGATGTAGAAGAATGCAACATGGTGATGAAGAACTGAAATGGTAAAACTCTCAGCTTGTTGTGACTCTTCTAAGCAAGAAATAAGTGAGCTTTTAAAGAATTCAAGGATGTGTTTGTGGGGCTATGAGGACTTGAAGTCCTACTGTTACAAACATCATTCTATGCAGATTTCTCTCAAGAGAGAGCAAGAAACCATTCAAAAGCAGAAATTAAGCAGGACAAACATCACAATGCCTCTAGTTGAAAAGAAATTAAAGAAAGTTTTAATTGCTAAATAATAATTCCTGGGGTATAGGAATGGTCTCAAACCTTGTGTATGGGTGTGAGAAGAAAATAGGGAAATTAAGTGCAACACTGAGCTTGGAGAAATTTAAACAAGGCCTCCTGAAAGACAACTGCCCTTTCAGATGCATCATATACTACAAAGGGTGGTGAGCTCGAAAGAATATCTTTGCTGTGGTTTTCGAGGGTATAATCGGTGCTAGTACTTCCAAGTAGTGTTTTCAAACCACCTTCTGTGCCATGCAGGCACCTTCATGTGTGTCAAAATGCCTTTTGGGTTAATGAATACCGAGGCCAATTTTCAAACCGTGGACATTTCTTTTCGAAGAAACCAAGTTGCTTCATAGTGATATATCTTGATGACATACTCAAAAATTGATGGTAATAATTAGATCACTTTGAAAAAGTCATTGAAAAGTGTATAAAGTATGATTTGTCTTTGAATCCCAAAGAAAACTCTGTTTGGTCTTCAAAGAAGGAAACATTTTATGTTTGTCATATAAGAGAAGGGATAAATTCGGCCCAAAAAGTTGAGGGGATATTGCAGATCATACCCACAAACATCAGAAGTGCAATCCTTCATTGGAAAGATCAAATTCTTAAGAAGGTTCTCTTTGTTGAGTTCCTGTGTTTTGGCGATTTGAAATGCCAAAGATAGGCTTGACATCAAAACCCTTTGGGATCCTAGGATCTAGCCCTCCTGGATACGGAGAGGATCTATCATAAAACAAAGAATGATATATATCTTTGAAACTCAAAATGAGATATTAGGCTAGGTATGAACGCAGAGTAGAGGGTTTAAATGATTTGGTTTTTGTTGAATTGGTCATGGGAATCGTCAGGCCCCGAGAAGGTAATGGGAGGAAAGGAGAAAAATAGCTGGACGCTTCGGAAAAAAGAGGATAGGGTTAATAATGTGTGCCATCCATTGAGCTGTGGAGTCATGAAAGGAGATTATAACAAACAACTTCTTCAAGAATTTCACGGGGGAAAGTCATCTGTACTAAAGAGATCTTCTTGAATGAATGGTGGGATTGAAAAAAATAAAGAAGAAGGTGAAAGAAGGAAAAGAAACCCAATTTCTATCTATAGATCGAGGTTAAGGTCATTTTGCTCCAGGACACCATGGACATATCAAGGTAGCTTTCGATGAAGTCACAAGGGCGACTTGTAGATCGGAGCGAGAGGTCGTTTAACTCCGGAGTCTAGGATTTGGCATGCTCCAAGGGAAAAATAGAGATAAGATTTGACACAAAGCTAGAGTCTATAGATCGGAGAAAGACTTTTAACCTTCCCTTCTTTGACACGATATAGGACATCCAAGCAACAAACTAGAATTCATACATCGACCTAGCGGCGAATAATAGTACATACCTCGTTAAATTACAAAAATTTTCTCTTGAATTCACCATCAGTGGAAAACATTGAAGGTAGGAAAGAAACATGGGGTACCATCGAGGTAAATCCTATGCAGTTTCTGATGTGTATGGAAGACCGATGAACAACATGAATAATGTAAATAAATGATCACAAAGAGAGAAACATCACCGTATTAAAAGACCGGAGATCCTGTGAAATTTTCTTCGATTATTTGATGCAAAACAGGTCACATACACTAAGCTCGGTGGTGAAATTCACAATCCAAACTTTCTGCTCGGCTACTACATTACAAGCAGCTGCGCTACTCTCTCCCAAAGCTGTTCTGTGATGTAAAAAATGAATCCTCTCACGTAAACTACGGCAACAACAACAACAGAACCCCTTTACAATATGTTCTTGGGGATTCTTATGGGAAAATGAATAATAGCGAGAATGAATAATTTAATTTGATTCATTGATGATGGAGGAAGTGTTTGAGCCCACTTTGCTTAATAGTTCTGTGATGTGGTACTACGTAGTCTAGTTCATGAGTCTCGAGGTCGATATTCGACCTCGGATGTGTTCTTGAAAGTCCTTTAGGAAATTTGTTTGGAACTACTGTGTTGCCCTTACGAGATAAGTGACACCAGATGGAAGGGTACGAGCCACTAGTACCTCCATAACCATAATTTGGCCGATCTTAAAAAGCACGTACGATTAAATAATATTGAAGGGCTCAAGGAGGCATGGAGACTTACGAAGGTGTCCTTACGGAGAAACAATGTCTACTAATGAATGCAACGATGTGTCCAGTGGTATGCTTATTCTTTTCAAACACGCCTTCTTCCTTTGAACGCCGAGGTTAAGCATTAATTATTCAATAACAGAGCTTTAAACCCTTTAATATACCCTTTATTAATCTGCTGATAAGTAGCTTTAATGGCCTCTACTGTGCTCTAAACCACGATATTGTGATTATGGAATACGGGGTGATTTAATCACTCCACGAAAACACCACCATAAAATAAATCAATTTATAAACCCGGTGGCGGTGGGAAGAAATATAAAGAGGCCTGCGAGAAGGTGGCGCAACGAAGAAAATGAGGTTAGAGACTTTGAATCAAAATACAAAGGGACAAGCGAAAATGCAATGAAAAGAGGTGGGCGGTGGGAGCAGGCATGGGCGGAGCGATTGAAGTGAGCCGTCGGATGCGAGAGATCAGCAGAGTTGGAATCTAATCGCATCGGAGCAAAGCGGGGGCCGAAACTCGATGGATAAATATGAATGAACGGGGCGATGTAATGAGAATTGTTGATATAACAGTTGGACGGTCATGATTGGATGTTAGGATAGCAATCGAGGGAGGAAGGCGACGGTGACACATTTAAGAACTTACAATTACGGTGGGCGGTGGTGCGATGGTCATCCGATCCAACGGTGAGCCAAGCGGTGGAGATAAGCATCGGAGGTTTCACATAAGAAGAAGGCGAGGACGCGGAGGGCATTGCGGCGGCCAGTCGGATCTTGGCCGATCGACGGTCGGGATCGCGGTCGGGGTCTGTAGACCCAGGCCCAATCGCATCGGGGATTGTTAAGTCAACAAAGAAAATACGCTCACCCAAACTTCCAGTGCAATAAGTGCCCAAGGCTTGAAGAGTGCTTGGTCTACAAGGCACGGTAGGTACGAGGGCATATGGGAAGTGGTTTTAGGGGAGAAGTGGCCAAAAGAGGGCTAGCTTTGTGCATGTTAAAAAAGTGGGGATTTGGCCTATTTTTAATGCGTTTTAAGGCAAAAGAGAAGCAGTGGGGAAAAACGCGGGCTGTTAAACTAGTCGAAGGTATTTGGTAAAATAAATGGTTAGGGTGATTTGAAAGGTAAGTGGGGAATTAAAAAGGGAAAAAGGTGATGAAAACGAGAGGTTTGGGGGAATGAAAAAAGGAAAAGGACGCTTTACGAGCACAATTTTACACAATCGGTGAGAGCTTTTGAATTAGAAATAATGGTAGAGATATTTTTAAAGAAATAGACACATAGAGCTTAGTGAGAGAATTTTCATAGAAAATGTATCTCTTGAAAAATTGAAAACAATTTAGCCACCTATTTTGTGACAAAAATTCATAGGTGGCTAACTTGCCCCAAACATGAAACTCTAAGAAACATTAAAAACATGATGAAAAAAGAGAAATAGGGTCAAATGGACCATAGAAGCAAAGAAATCATTTGAACTGATAAAAACAAGCACTTGCCAAACACTAGTCCTAATTAGCCTTGACTTTACCAAGAGTTTCTTCATCTTCTCATTTGCACTTGGTTACTAATTTTTTGCGATGTTACTGCAAAGAACATAATGAGACAAGAAAAACCCATAGCTTTCTTCATTAAGGCTCTAAGGAATGCCTTTGAAATATAACATCATGGGAAAACAAGCTTTTGCCCTTAATCAAAGCCTTAAAAATATTTCGAGTTTACATCTTGCATTCACGTATCATTGCTTTTGTTCCTCATGTAGTTGTTAAATACATATTAACTCGGGATGCGATGGTAAAAGAGGTAAGTGGATTACTTTGTCATTTTGTCGTATGATCGAAAATTAAGCCCACGAGAGCTAATCAAAGGAAAGAAGTACAGCCCAAACTAATGGTGATAAATTTTCAAGCATTGAAATAAACATGATACATTACTTAGACGAACAAGAGAAACTACCATGACTCCACCTATTGAAAAGCATTTTTGAACTCATACAAATGCTAATATATTATATGTACTTTTAATCTAAAGGCTCCTCCTAATTTGTCCGAAAAGAAGGCTATATTATTCAAGCTGAAAAGCTATAAATTTTGTATTCTAGATAAAGCTTTATATTGGAAAATTTTGTTGGTATCTTTTTGCTTAAATATTTGTAGAAGATGATCTGAGATAGAATCATGCATAGGGTTCATGAAGAGGAATGTAGGTCATCTCTATTGGAGAAAATCACTACGAAAATCCTTAGAGATGGTTTCTGTTGGCCCACTCTTTTCCACGTCTCCCTGGTAATGGCGGCTTATCATAAATGCCAAATCTTTGAGGGAAAGACAAAAAATTTTGCACCCTATCGGTGTTGAAACTCCACTTTTCAACAATGGGGTTTAGATTTCAGTAGAAAGTCAACTTTCTCTCCTCTTCCCAACACAAATGGATCCTCATGCACCTTCGCTATTTCACCAAATGGATAGAATCCATCCCTTGAGGACTTCATGGCCAATAATCATCAAATTCCTTGAGAATCACATCTTCAACATCGATTTGGTGTCGAGAAAATTATCAACGATAATGTTGCTGCATTTAAGTCCGGAGAATGGTGGAATTTTCATAAGTGCCACGTTACATTAGGGCATTCTACGATTTATTACCTTCAAGGTAATGGGTTGGCTAGAATCCTCTAACAAAAATTTGGGAAATATCATCGAGGGTGTTGGAAAGAAACAAAAAGAAGTCATGGCACGGTGAATTGGTGCATGTGCCCAACAAACAGCAGTTAAAAACAAGAAATCTGGTCTTGTGTCTCTATCGCTAGTGTGTGGCATGGATGTAATTTTTTCCAGCATCCTTGGGGTCGATGATGAAGCTTGTTCAAGAGAGTGCAATCGAGGAGGAGAATGATATACAAAGGAGAAAATTTGGACAAGCCATTCAATTTCAAAAATCAAGGGAAGAAGTCAACACAATGAGCTTCTATGACGATTACAAGAGAGAATCGAGAAGCTTTTTGATAAGAGGACTAAAGCCATTGATTTCCAAATTGGAGAAAAAGTGCTAAGGCTGGGATTCAAGAAAGAGAGAAGGAGACAAAAGGCAAGCATGGCAAATTTGAAAATATGTGCAGAAGAGTTTCACTTGTCATCCATTCAGCAAGTAACAGTACCATTCTTCCTATTGATAAATGGATGGAACGAGTTATTTGGAGGTCTGTCAATGGTAGGATGCTCAAGCACTATTTTGTTAGTTTCTTCAGATTTCAAGCTTTTTTCATTATACATAACATTTCTTGAATAAGGATCAAAAAAATGAAAACACAAAAAAGAAGAAAAGAAAAAAAGAAGGCAGGATAAAAGAGAGTAAAGCCCCATGCCAAAAAACAATATGTCTAAAAGTGTGCAGAGTCCAAATTCCACCACTTTAAAAGAAAGGAAAGTCTTGTTAGGTCATACGACATAACCATGATTGAACATGTTTTAAAATTATTGATAAGATAGAAAATAAATATTACCAAACCATTTTAAACTTGGCTCATCGATGAACTAGGTTAGAAAAGACATATTGGTTCCCAAAGCAAAATGCGAACCAAAGAAAGGAGGGATTGAGTGACAAGTTTTGAATTATGGCCCTCAAGTTTCTAGTTTTACTTAATAAAGAAAAAATAAAAATCTGTTTGCAGCACAAAAATGCTACAACTCATGACAAACCAAACTTCTCAACCTTGATTTGGTCATGTTCTAAGTTTTATGTTAGTAGATTAGAGAATGAAAATCATCCAAACTATTTAAATAGGATAAGTGAATTAGGTAGAGAATAAAAAAAGAGCTCATTAGTTTTAATACGAGCTTTTGGATAATGTAGGGTAAAAGTAGATAGTTTGACAACACAAAAGAAAAAGATGATATTGGGTTTTCCAATCCAAATACTTTTAATGAGATAAAATTTTAGGAAAAGTATGATGGGTAAGAAGTAGAATTGATATTGAAGCAATCATGTTTCGATTTTAAGATCACGACTTCGATGAGTACCATGACAAGATCAGCATTGCAAAGTGGAAGTAAATCAGCAAGCATGTAAGGCATCTCATACGGAAATACGGTGCGAACTACTGATTTCTTGACACCTCCTAAAAGAGTTGCCCTCCCAAGTGAAACCACGGGTTAGTCATTAGTATTTTTCACTATCACATGGATGACTATGGGATGGTTGTGGCCTTTCTGGCTGTTATTCCTTGAATATCTTGAGTTTCGAGAAATATCAACGCCTTCATTGTCTTTATAAACCTATTTTCACTATTTATCAAGTTTCCATCTCAAAGTCACTGCAACTGTCCTAAGAAAACTTCGGCTTGTGACTTATACCTCTCATTTAATCCTCCTTGCAACACTATGTACTCATTGCCCCATTTTTCCCCTTCATCGATAGACTCCATCCTCCATCTAGGGTTTCCTAGTGATGACTCATTCCAATGTCCTTTGGGAAGAATAACCTATAACAATGCTACTGTTTTTCACTTGAAAATCTCGAGGTCAAATTTAAGTCAAAATCGGTCCAAGCACTTTTTACATTGGGTCATTAGTGTTTTTTACATTATTTAAGGTCATCCTTGGATATTTTGTTCTTCTTTTCCTTTGCTATAATTTGGCTCAGGATGTAATGAATGTCCAATGGTTATTCAAAAGGACCTAAAAAGTTTCCAATAGGGATTGCCTCTTCGATTCGAGCATATGAAAGTGAGAAAAAATGGAAATAGTTCAACACTTTTGTAGGGTATTGAAATGTTGATAGTGAGAAAATCTTGGTATGAGTTGTCTACTCCTAAATGAAAACAACTTACGTGAGGAAAGAGCACTTTTCTTTTAGATGACTAGGGTTGTAGACAGTGGTCAGGTTGGGTGCCAAATAGTGATCACTTGCAGAAAATGACATGGAGGAAGCACCCACGAGCCAAACATTAAGAAAGTCTGTCGGAAAAGATTGATGAAATATGGAAAAAGGTGAGGTGAACTAGACAAAAATGAATGAACTTGAAAGGGATATAGAGAACTTGAAACCAGCAGTGATTGCTATAAAGGAGCTATAGACACTGGGGTTTTTGAAGAATGTGGTCAGAGGAGGTGGAAATGAAAAATTGAGCTCCATGCTAGAAACAAGAGAAGATTTTGAATATGATAATATGTGACTAAATCCTAAAGGTGTCAAAATGAACTTTTCATGCCTAAATGAGTACAAGAAAATTCAACTTCATGACTTCATCAACCTACAAGGAAAACGCGTAAAAGAATATCAGTGAAAAAGGGAAAAAGGTTTCAAACATTAGAAAGTGGGTTTTCTTAATTACATCAAATTCCTCTTGTCTATAAAGATCACTTTGCCGCTAGAAAGACAAACATTTTGCCTTTCAAAGGATCAATATCATTCAGAGGAGAAGATATTGTGAGTTTTCAAGAAAATTTTGGGTAAAACTTCTTGGCACTACGCGCCTGCCATTTTTCCTCCACAATTTCTAAAGGCGTTGTATGACACAACAGGAGGTGCTTCTTGCCTTGGAGGGTGTTGTGCTCTTCACGCGACAAGACCCTGTTAAACTCTCTTAGCATTGTACCCTCGACCCTTGGCAACATTGCTACTAGAAGCTTAGTGTTGCGCCTCGACATTGGTGCTACGCGCTTGAATGGGAATGGTTTCTCCCTCTTCCTAATCACCCAAATAAAATCAAATTGTAAATATTTGATCAAGTCTTCTAAACGAACAACGATAAGAAATTAAGTACACACCATAACCCATCTTCAGCTATTTTTGTTCATCATTTAATTGAATGGGTAAGAAACCATAGGAAGAAACCTAAGTTTTAAGCCGAAATCACTCTTTCATTTCTGAATTCATCCTCCTTAAAAAAATATCGGTCCTAACAAGGATAATTACATTGGTTTAAAGGTTTTCATTCATCTAAGTTTTTCCCTACCCATTCCCTTCATTTGCCAAGGCTGGCATTTCATTACCCTCACTTTCATCTCATTTCACATCAACCCAAGGGTTTCTAAAGATAGAGTTTTCAAATGTCGGAGGAAGGCAATTGGCGATGGTATGGAGAGCCTGGGATGCCAAGGAGACATGATCTCACAAGGGATGGAGAAGATAAACATATTTGAACCCCTCAATACAAGGGAACTCATGGCATCTCCTCTTCTTGTTTCCTGCTTCAAACATGTAAGGCTGCTTTGATTTTTGTGAGAAGGTGCGGCAAGTACAAAACCACCACAGAGCTAGCAAAACTGTTTATTGTCAATTTTGTGACAGCAAAGTTAATCTTGTTGGGTTACCTTTGATTTTTCCACATATGCCATTACCAAATGCTACGGGGATACCAGAGGTGTGGAGAAAAATGGTTCAAGCAAGCAAACCTAGACATGAGTTACTTTGAACCATACTAGCCTGGGTATAAATACCACCCACAAGTCCATCTTTCCTTTTCTCATATGCTTGATAGATATGCACCCATCATGAGATAATAATGAAAGTATTTCACATGTGAGGAAGGTTTTCCCACCTCTACTCATACCACATCAGAAGCACGCCTTGCATTTCCCACTAGGGTTGGGATATTTGCACATGTACTATAATACCTTTTCAAAACGTCAGAAAAAATAGCCTACATAGTGAAAAAAGAGATATTTATCCTCGGAAAATGTGGGCTTTGTTTCATCACTCACTCGTCGATATGGTTGTTATGCAGGCTCCAATAGAAAAGACATTCATGGAATACCTTCATTACCCATGAGGTTTCAATACTCTACATAGCCTGTGACAAGATATTCCTTGTCTTCTCATGCTCATTCCTACTTCTCCATCACATCCCTACTCATACATACCATCTGCTCTCCCCATTCCTTCACCCCATGGGGACCCTCCCTCATCACATTTTCACAATCCTTCACCACCATATCTTGATACAGGGGCATCCCGGCGATGAAAAGAGATAGTGACGGGATGACAATGAGATGATTGAGATTGAGAATTTTCCTTTGACTTGCCGGAGGAGCTACGGGCATGTGTTTACTTGCTGAGGTGCGAGGGTATGTATGCTGCATCAACAAAACAACTTGACAATGGTAAGGAAAAGGTCATATAAGCTATCACTTTTGATGAGGAGAACAAGCATAGGCCCAGACAAGTTTCATTTGATTCGACTTGGCAAGGAGATGAGGATGAGCGAGAGGATTGTAAATATCTTATCAAAACCAAGAGATGCCAAGGTTATTGAGCTTCAATCTAATCTTTTAGGTCCGAAAATGTGATAAGCTATCTTGATCTATGGGGGCAATCGTTAGAGACAAAAAGCAAGCCATCGGTGAGGTTAGGCAATCGGAGGGGTGAGAAGGAGGGCGGGAAGAGTCCCAAGGCTGTGCTATATGAGGCCTTAGGCACTGTGGATGTAAGTTAATGAGAAGAATAGCTTCCTGAAAGATGCCAAGGACGATTGGGTTAACGAAAAGGCTGGCGGGAAAAGAGAAGAAAGAGCAATTAGCGGAAGGCAGCTCACTCCCAAGTGAGTTGCTTGCCATGAAATCAGCTATGATAGATAATATTGGTGAGAGAGATGCATTTTTTTACCTAGAGGGTCAATTAGAAGGCCCGAAGAGGAACACGGAAACATGCGAGAAAATATGGCAAGACGACAACATGCCATGAGGAACAAAGGTACGAAAGACCAAGCTCCGATAGGCCCTTGCAAATATCGGAACCAGGCCCAGGCAAAGGATAAGGAAAAGTTTGATATTTGTTTATGTATCTCAAGCCTCCCAACCATTATAAGTGAAAAAAATCCAATTTTTGCTTTGTTTTTGCACCATTTTGATTTTTGACGGTTTGGGTAGGAGGAAAAAGGGGCCAAACGCGTAGCACCATAAACGCTACACCATTTTTGAGGGCACTAAAATGACAAATGGTTTTGCATCTTCACGAACCTCGTACCCAGGGACATCTTGTCCTCGAAAATTTAGGACCATTTGGACGTGGTCCTCAGGCTTCAAAAAACCACTAGTCACCTTTCGCACTCTTTTCAACATAGCTTGTTGTGCCTTAGCGAGTTGGGAAAATTGGTTTTACCAAAAAAATAGGCACCATTTTATAAAGGCGAAGGAAGATACGAAACTAGGCAGCTGAGCTTTCCAATGAGCTGTCATGGAGACTCATTTGGACACTAAGGAGGGCCTCTGACTCGGTACACACCCAAACATGAAATTTTTGAGTCTTGGCATTGCGCCACTTGACGATGCTGCTTTTACATTGCCTTGAGTGGCCCTTCACAGGAGGTTATTATGGGCGTGTTTTGAAGCCTTAAAGTCAACTTTTCTAAAATTAGCTCAAGTAGTTGTGTTAGAAGTTATTTTCCATAAATGTGTTTTAGATATTTTGCTTTAGGCCTTGCATGGTCTCAAAGGTCAAAGTGACTTAAATATGTAATTAATGACTTACTAAAGCCTAGCCCCTAGGGTTTACTTCATCATTGCGGTTAAATACGCATGTAAACTTCATTATGTTATGGGTTGATTGTTGAGATAAAAACCTCATGAGCTTTGAGTTGTGAAGTTTTGGCTTTGGAGCCTTGTAAATATCTTGGTTTGAATATCAATGGAACCGACACATTCATAGGATTCATGAACTACTGTTAGATGGTGATGTTATTCCACTTTTGTAAATGTTTTCCTTTTGTTTTACATTGTTTTCATTACTTCTATGATAATAGAACATAAATTTTAGATTGAGATATATTGTTTGGCACCTCAACTCTGTTTGTCATTATTATCTCTATGTTTTCCTGCGAAAGTAATAATTAGGGTGTGCTTCACTCTCTTGAGTTCTTTGGATTGTTGTTTTGGTCTGTCTAGTGATATGGTGAAAATTCTTGACTACTCTTTATTTTTCTTCTTTATTGTCACAGAAGGCTTTCCTTGTTTGAAGTATAGTTAAAGTTATATGGTGCCTTAGTTCCCAGATAAATAAATAAAATGTCAAAATCACAAAATCACAAAATCACAAAATCACAAGGATCACAAGGCATGAAATCGCAGAAGTCCAAGGCGGAGGTGGGAGGTGGGAGAAGGCATGGGAGTGGGAAATCTACACAGCTACCTGGGAAACACCACAATATTGCCGTTCATTCAATGGAAGTGTTTGTTTGCCTGCACTTTGTCAGCAGAAACACTTTCTAGCATTTTCGTACCCGCTAGCAGTATCAGCTTGCAGTGCTGCCGATTCAAGGTTTGATCGCCAAAACCATGAAATCAAAGAGATAATATCTGTTGGCAAGTGTCCTCAGGCGGGCCTTGGCCTCAAGGAACACGCCTTAAGTTAATCCGGACGCGGAGACAGAGAACCACCAAGCATATTAATGCATCGGACGGAAGCCACAATGAACCGGTTCTCTGAGACTCAATAATCGGGCCCGATATTTGTGAGGAGGATTACCGCAAAAACGTATCTCCAGTCATCCACACACGATACGTCGCCTCCTTTTTAATCGGAAGGAGGAAAATTGAATAGTAAATACCAATCTTCCCATAATGTTAGTTTCTTCAACCAATTGATCGACAAGAAAATAGATTTACATCCATCTTTCAACTTAACGACTTAAGTCGAATTTGGCTTTTTAGGTGAGATTTGGAGGACGAGCGCAACAACAGAGCTGAAAGAAAATCATGCTTAAAAAACTGCGCGAATCTCTCAACACAGGCCAATTTGGGCGAACCGTTCTTTGCTAAAGTTAATTAGGTCCGTTCTGGACAAAACCCATGTTCCAGATTTTCCAGATTCTCGTCTTCATTTATCAAATCTCAACATATTTGTCACTCCTTATTCGTGCATTTACGAGTTGGCACTTTTAATAATCGAATCTTCAATACGGAAATTACCTTGGAGGCTAAAAATGGTGGATAATGTTATAACCAATTTATTAAAACTATCATTGATAAAATAATTCATAATCATCAATTTTATTAGAAATAAAGGAGAATAAATAACATTCATTCATAGAAGCATAAATCATCGTAAAATGGATTTAAATAATAAATTATAATTAATGACGTGATGAAGAATGGTGAAAATAGGTGGAATAAGCATTCACAGAAGTGATAATAATAATGGCACATTAACGGCCCAACATACCCCCCACCTCAACATGTTGCATAACATCCTCCATGCAACAGCTCGAATGTGCATGCCTCATACTGACACAGTATAAAAACCCATGTGTAACGATAAAAAATATATTTCATCTCGGCTCATAGAAATGGATAGAACAAATGAATTCTTCCTTAATTAATGAATATTCCTTTTAGTAATCTTGATAGAAGGCATAACAATTTTTATATTGACATTCAACTATATGTGAAGTTGCGATAAAATATGATATAATGTGACAAACTTCATTAACCATTTTCTCAAAACTACGAAACTTGACTTTGTTGAAATTTGTGAAAGTAAATTTATAATATATGAATATAACTTTATGATCCAAAAATTAGATCGTTTTGATGCACGGATCATGAGATATAAACAAAATGATTTGTAGGTGAAGGTACTTGTTCAAAATTTTATGAACCAATTTATCTTGAAAATTATACGGGTTTGTATTAATGATACGTCATGTTTTCCGGAAATCACCAAAAATTGAGTTCATGGTTTTAAAAATATTATGGAAGTCAATTTCTGCATTGTGTAAAATGAAATTGTATGCCTTAAATGAAAAGAAAATTGAGAAACATCCATGTAAAGCTTAGCAATTCACTCCCCCTCTACGAAAAAATTAGCATGCCCTCATGCCGATGCTAGAAAAAAATTGAGGTGGTTGCTACATTTATTGAATTCTATGCTTGGTGTAAAACAACATGGAATAGAGGTGGTGAGAGTGAATAAGAATAGCAATGGATGATAAAGAAAGTGAATAACATGGTCATAAGAAAAATGAATAGAAGGAACATTTCCCCCATGCTAGAAAATGATATCTTTGAAAAAGGAAGGTGGTAAAGATGTGGAATGAAGGATGATAAATAATGCTCAAAATGGATTTTCCTTGCAATTCTCTAAATTCGTAATAAATCAGAAAATTGTCTTCTTTACCTCAAGTTTTACACTCAAAAATGTAGAATGACATATATGGATACAGCGTTGTTGAAATTTCTTGTAGCGAGAGTTGGTCTTGAAAGTGATGCAAAAGGTGGAATCCAGGTAAGCACATCATATACCGAAGAATTGTTCAAATGCTATGAACTCATAAGTGTGATAGTGTGGTCATGTATGAATACAAAATTCTTGCCCATACTTGTTGTTTTCTTGTAAACAAAGCACTATTTGACGCTCTGATGTTCTTGAATCCATAGTGTGGCAATGAATAAGATGCCGTACGAAAATTTCAATCGAGAGAAAAACTTGTATGCATACGTACTAATATTTTGGCAAATCAACAAGTGATGAGCGGTGCGATTAATCATATCGCATACAATCCTAATGCATACATTCCACTACGGTGGAAAGAATGCCATGACCATAAAGCGTATAGAGGGTTATGCGCAGCCTTCGAAACACGGGAATGAACAATATGTCGATGGACGAAGCGAAATGCACATATCGATGATAGGACAACGAGGTTAGTTATAATGAGAAGCGAGTGTGTAAAGATAATTGTATGAATAAGAGATAGACGCTTTGGATTGATGATAAGTTACGAAAAAGAGAAAAGGACAACAATATGCCAAAAAAAATGCTTTCTTGTGATGTTCTGGCTGAAAATGATGCGATTGATCATAAAAAAAAATTTCTCATGCATAAGTTTAAAACGGAGAAAATTAAAGAAATAACTTCTCGATAAAAAAAGAAAAAAAATAAAGAAAAGGTATTATAGTAATAATTGACGATAAGATATAACTTCGATATAGCGGAAGTAGCTAACGCCGGGCGGGCGTCTGCTTCTCGCGGTTGCTTTTAACCCATATGAGCAGAATCCCCAATTTATAACTAGAGGTACATTGTTGTTCTACGGAAGATCGATATGCGGCGTGGTAACCGAATGTACTGCCATTCCGGATGCTATGTAAAGTGATCGGTAAGCTCGTGATGAGACCTCTGTTCCCGAGAGATAATTGAAATGTCAGTGGATCACTGCTGGTGTGGTGGCCATAATGGGAATGTCGCTTTATTCTGACCTTATGAACATGGTAGGGTGGCTCGTAATGAGACCCCCTGTCCTCCATACACAAACAAAATTTTGTTGTTATTACATTTTTATGATAAAAGAGGGCTACGGCCTCCTTAAGAGCGAGGGATGGTGAAGAAGTTGAACATGTCGATAGAAAAAAAAATATGCCCATAATCTCATTTATTACGACAGAGAAGATTATAACCGGAAAGGTGGGTCGACGTGGTATTAAGATGATCGATCGATATCTGTTCAGCAGAAAACAATGCGATGAAAGTAGTATATAAATAATTGTGTCCCTTTTGAAAATAATCTGTCCTTGAGGTTGTCTGTAAAGATCATAACATGAATGATATTAACTTGTGATAGAATCCATAATTCTTGTCCTCCTGCAGTAGTATACTTCATGAGAATCGATGCAAATGTGGTTGAGATGAACTGAGAATAATCCCCTGTGAGGAAGGAAGGGTTGCTCCCAAAGTGTTGCTTCTTTGAAGGAACAGCAAAATCCTCAAAAAAGTGTTGTTCCTTGTAGGGAACAACAAAGGAAATATAAAAAAAACAAAAAAATACACGAAAAGTGTGAAAATGCAAATATCGTTCCTTTGGAAAAGGCAATGGCTACTCAAAAATGTTGTTCACAGTAGGGAACAACGAAGGAAATACACACCAAAAAGAAAAAATACACCACAATGTGAAAATGCAAATATAGTTCCTTTGGAAAAAGGAGCAGTAGCTTAAAAGTGTCGTTCCTTTAGAAAATGAACGGCAAAAACGCAAGTGCTCGTTCCTTTGAAAAAAGGTGACAAAATGAACCGATCGTACGATACGAACATACGAAAAAAACAATTAGTACATTCGCACAGTATTGATCTGAGATGAGTTACACTTTGAATGAAGCGAGTACGGAAACACAAAATATAAGAAGAAAGTCAGAAAAAAAAAAAAACAACAAAAACGGTATGTAAATAAATAAGTTAAAATTCAATGAACATGATGTTGTGTCGAAAAAAATGATCTCTTTGAAATATGTTTTGTTGTTCGTGATAAGACATGAATCTTAATTAAAATCAATTCTTCATTTTCTTCTATTACGAATCCGTTGGGTAATGAGTTAGATGAAATTCCTTTGTTTTATAAATTTCTTTCAAAAATCACTCGTCCATAAATTGACCTTCTTTATTTTCCCAAGAGACTGCCAACAGTGTCTACTGTGAAAAACATTAAATCATGGAGAAGGAGGTCATGAGCTCCCTAATAATCCAAAAATTATGCAAAAAAATAACAGAAAATGATTACTCTTATCAAACAAATCACAGAGAGAAAATAACAAAGTAAAATTTATTTGTTACTGCCGGGAGATCGATGACTAATCATGCTAACTGCGGTGTTTTAGTCACAACTTCTTTGTTTTCGTCCAGAATTAAAATCAATTCCAAAGCCAAATGAGAGCTAATTCAAAGGTTAATCTTCAACGCCTTGAGTTTAAAAATTCAATGATATCATATGTCAATTTTACTTAGGAACCTTTCTGCGTAACGGTCATTTTATTACCCCATAGAACAACAGGTGAATGTTTTTGACATAGATTCTTCGACAGGTATTCGGTTCGAATGATTCAAATTGGAAATGAAATTATGTTCATTTATTTGTCTCAATAAAAACAGGTTTTGAAAAAGAATTGATGGGTGGTACGTAAAGACGTAGGAAAAAACGAGTTTTAAGGGTCTTTGATTTACGATAGACAGTCAATGCCGTTAACCCCATACGATATAGAAATGAGTGATTCCAATTGCATTGGAAACTGAATTCATGGGGAATCTGCCATAGAAACCGATTTTAAAAATTCATTCATTTAGGGCATCGGCTCTTCATTGTCCCAACTACTTTCTTGTTTGTCGCTAGACATCCGGTCGATATTTTGGTTCTAACAAATTTCAAATCCAAATTGAGTGATTCAAATTGAGTTGAGGTACTAGACATCAAGGGATATTTAGGATAGAAACAGAGTTTTAAAAATATGGTCATTTAGGCCATAAAAGCGAAAACTTTCCCAACTTTCTTGTTCTGGTACAACATTGAACATCCAAATTACGATATTTCGGTTCTAACTTTTTCGTTTCAAATCCAAATTGACTGATTCAAATTGGGTAAGAAATTAGACATCAAGGGCTATCTAAGTGAAAACGAATTTTAAAAATATGGTCATTTAGGCCTCCAAAAACGTGTCAGCACTACTGTTCTGGTTTGCCCATTGAACATTCGGTCGATATTTTGGTTCTAAATTTTGGTACAAATCCAAATTGACTGATTCAAATTGGGTTAGAAAGTAAACGTCAAGGCTATCTAGGTAGAAACAGGTTTTAAAAATATTCATTTTTGGTCCCTCAAAACAGCTGTCATTTTCCGGAAGGATTCATCGAACGCAAAATAAAAAAAATGATATTCAAGCATTTTTCAAATTGGTGATAAAAAATGAATATGAGTGTTTGTGAAACTATTTCATTATAAGTCATCTACATACACAAATAGATCTAGTATCACCAATATTGATTTTCATAACGTGGTAATAAGCTCGTGGTTACATAGCCAAAATGCATTTATTTATTCCCTTATTTATTTTATGTTTTATACTAACCTGTTTTGTTTGAAAAATGAATATGACTACGTATATGAGTACTTACGATTGAAGCCATTTTCGAAATATGGCTTCATGTATACACATACCCAAATTTGAAAAAGTATTAGTGAAAAGTGGGGTACGAGAAGCCGAGCACCTTGAAAAAATAGTGTAGTGTTAAACGGTGATGGTGCACGTGATGGAGTGAAACCAATCTTCAATATATACGTTACTGTGATTTCCCATCATACCATGAAGTTCTTGAAGCTTTTAAAATGGTTTGTTGGTGCAACCTAGAAGAAACCTCATTTGCTTCCCTTGGCTTCTACGATTTTGAATTTGAAACATTCTGAATCTCATTGTAAGTTTTCTCTAATGGCGCATATGAGATAGAATGGGTAGGAAGGGTAGGTAGAGAATTTGGCAGATCAACATTGTGGCATGTTTATCTTTAGTTTTATTATAGTGAGTGTGGCAAGAATTAGTTGGGCGAAAATTGTGTGAAATGGAGCATTGTGATGATGTGGTTGGTTGGGTTGAGTGGATAAATTTAGTATACGACGAGGATGTTGTGAAAAGAGGTAGAGTGGAGAATATGGAAGATGTGCTTGTGCTACAAGATGAGGAAGTACTCATGCAATCATAGGTAGAACCATATGGCTTGTAGATAAGATTGGTGGTTATGTTAAGTGTGCCATGGTACATACTAGAACATGAGTATTCCATAATGGATTATGCAAGTAAAATGGAGAAAGAAGTGTTTTGAACACATACCTATTGACCTTGTTGTGGCTTCCTTATCTCTTTGATATGCTACTTCCATCCTAGATAAGAAGGTAGTGTCTGTAGGCTGCTCCTTTCGGTCATGAGAAAAACACTTCATCAAATTCTTCATTTTTATGAACATAACAAAACGTCAATTTTAGGGACTTAGAAAACTAATAAAATCAACTTTAAAATTTTCAAATAAATCATTGATTTCATCTCTTATGTCTCCTATTCTTGTGTGATTTGGAAAAGAAAGAACAAACATCTCTGGAATTCTTACCAGCCTTGGAAATTCCTCTTGAATACCTTATGCACAACTACGAAACATCATCATGTGATAATTTAAACATCACCTTTTCTATCGAAAGTTTAGAGTTAAAAATTCATCTTTGATTCCTTTAAGAATGAGTGTTTTAAGATCTCTTTTTCCAAATGTTTATGCTTTGATTTTTGAAGGTTATAATGAAATCGATTTACATAGTCACTCGAACTTTCATCTTCCTTGTATAAGTAAAATATCTTCATTGGATTTGCAATAGTCTTGGTACTTCTTCGAGAATATGTTCTTCATGTCCTCTCATGATTGGATGCAATTCCCACCTAGGCTCATGAACATCGGAGAGCTGCTCCTTTTAGAGTAAGAGGAAACACTTTCAATCTTTGATCATTAGTACAATAATCATGTCCTGCAAAGTATTTGAACTCAAATAAGAATGTATACGGATCTTCATTTGCTAAACCATGAAAATTTGGTAAAAGATAGGGGAATTATGTGCATTTGTGTCACTCTCTAGATCTTTGATAGAAAATTTAAAAAGTAGAAACGTGAACCATTTCTTACCATAATATAGATGTTCTTCATGTGTTTCTTCGAGGCTCCTTCTTCAAATGTTCTGTCGATCGGTTAGTGAAATGGGTGGTGCTTACATCACCACTTGAATGAAATCATGTGATTTATTTTTCAGAAATTTCTGTTTTCCTAATCCTCACACAATTCAAACATCTGTTCTGCCCAACAACAGCAACAAATCTGTTGGGAAAGTGGACGGGTGGAACGGAGGCACTGCATGCTCACTTGCGTGAGTTCTTACCTTCGTTTTTAAGATCCAACTCTTCCCTAGCGAGGCACTCATCGGTTACTACTCTTTAGAAATGGCTACCCCACTCTCCGGCAACGGCATCAAAATTTGAGGCGATAAAAGAGGTCTTTTTAACACTCTAATTGCCTTCACATTAATTATCAACCCGAGGCGACTTTTTGTCTCCAGTGTGCTGGAGTGCGAAGTGACTGTTTATAAAGGTAATGTTTTATGAGTATAGTGCTCAAAATCAAAAAGTAAATAGAAAAATTTGAAATAAAATCTACTTACGACAAAGCACTTTAAGCTTAAATCATGCATTCGGAAAAATAAGCAATGTATCGATCGAAGTTAAACTTGACAATAGCCCATCCCTTTGAAGCTGATGTAACCGAAAGTAATCGAGACGGATCATCGATACGGGGACTAGACGACGGTGCCAATGCCCACTACGATTTCGGATGGTCGCACACCAAAGCAAAGATAATGCGAATAACGGAAATGGAACGGATAAGAAATGAACGACCAAATACGGAATGGAACGACGAACGAACGTTAAGTCTCGCAATCGTAACCAAACTTGATACGTAACCCAAATGCATTCTTCGCAATCAAATAACAATCTTTCACTCTTGAGCGAATCAGCGAACACACTAATGGAACAACAATAACTATTGATAAATTATGGTGACATTAATAAATCATATACGCACACAACCGACGGAAGGAGCCAAATACAAATGCTGCATAATAACTTAACACGGTGGCACGTTATTAATCGATAAAATTAGAAATCATAGTGTGTACACCAGTTGAAAAGGGTAACGATTACAGTTACATAATGGAACCACAATGTCAATTGAATAGCAATCGTATGAAGTATAAACCATAGACAAAATGGGTAATACCAGCTTGAAAGGTTCATGACTTGGTTGCTATGAAGTTAAACGATAACGTTATATGAAATTAACGATATTACATTAACAACTTTTAAAGGAATAACAATACGTTAGAATGCACATTACAATTTTCTTGTTCTGCAGGAAGGAAGCAGATAGGAAATATAACAGTGCAGCAATAAAACACACCCAGTTCTTTGGAGATTCAAGTTGATAAGCAAAACCACGCGAGAAATCAAAGAGATAATGTCACAGTGACGGTGTCTCACGGTGAGCCCTTAGCCTCCGAAGACGCCGCCTTAAGTTAATCCGGAGACGCGAGGATGAGAGAACCACCAAGCTTATGTGTGCATCGGACGGAAGTACAATGAACCGGTTCTCACAAGACTCGATAATCGGGCCGGTGTTTGTGATTCGTAAAAAAGCATATCTCGATCATCCCCCCATGATACGTTGCTTCTCCTTTTGTAATCGAAGGAGGAGAAATTGAATAGTAAATACAATATTCCCATAACAATATTGGATTTCTTCCAACCAATTGATCAGCAAGAAAATAGATTTACATCATCCTGTGCGTGAAGTCGAATTTGACTTTTGTTTGAGATTTGGAGGACGAGCGCGACAACGAGCCCAGAGAAAATCATGCTTAAAGGCTGCTGCCGAATCTCCAACGGACGATTTGAGCAGAGCCGTTCTTTCTTCAAAGTTAATTGGAGTCGAATTCTGGACAAAACCCATGTTGGGATTTTCCAGATTCGTCTTCATTTGTCGAGAATCTCAACCATAAAACTGTCCTCCTTATTCCGACGCATTTACGGGTTGGCACTTTTAATGATCAAATCTTCGATACGAAATTACCTTGGAGGCTAAAAATGGTGGATAATGTTATAACCAATTTATTAAAACTATCATTGATAAAATAATTCATAATCATCAATTTTATTAGAAATAAAGGAGAATAAATAACATTCGTTCATAGAAGCGTAAATCATCGTAAAATGGTTAAAATAATAAATTATATATATTCGCGTGATGAAGAATGGTAGAAATGAGTGGAATAAGCATTCACAAGTGATAATAATAATGGCACATTAACGGCCAACATACCCCACTCAACATGTTACATGTCCTCATGCAACGAAAACACAGATATATTGCATGTCCTCATGCAGCGAGAACAAGGAAACCCATGTGTAACGACGATAAAAAAATATGTTCATCTCGGCTCATGAAATGGATAAATGATGAATTCTTCCTTAATTAATAGATATTCACTTTTAGTAATCTTGAAACGAGCGCAATTTCTGTTGACGTTCAACTATATGTATGAAGTTGCGACAAAATATGATATAAGTAACGACCAAACTTCATCGCTGTTTTCTCGAAAACTACGAACCCGACTTTTGTTGAAATTTGACGAGTAAATTTATAATATATGAATGCCTTTATGATCCAAAAATTAGATCGTTTTGATGCACGGATCATGAGATATAAACAAAATAAGTATGGGTGAGAGTGCATGATTTCCGAGTTACATAGACAATTTATCTTGAAATTATACGGGTTTGTATTAGCCAGTACGTACGTGTTTTCCGGAGAAATCACAAAAATTGAGTTCATAGTTTTTTTAAAATGTTATGAAATCAATTTCTGCATTGTGTAAAAATAAATTGTATGCCTTAAATGAGAAAAATTAAAAACATCCATCATGCGTGGCAATTCCTCCCCTCTGCGAAAATTAGCATGCCCTCATGCGATGTTAGAGAAAAAATTGGAGTGGTTGCTACCCGGTGGTAGTTATATGCTTGGTGTAAAACAACATGGAATAAGGGAGGTGGTGAGAGTGAATAAAATAGCAATGGATGATAAAAGAAGATGAATAACATGGTCATAAGAAAGGAAATAGATAGAAAGACATTCCCCCATGCTAGAAAATGATATGCTGCTTTGAAAAGGGAAGGTGGTAAAGATACTTAGAATGAATGATGATAAATAACAGTATAAAAATGGATTTTCATGAAATTCTCTAAATTAGTAATAAATCAGAAAATTATGCTATTTTACCTCAAGTTTTACATAAAAATGTAGAATGACATATATGGGTGGCAGTTGTTGAAGCTGATGTGGGCGAGTTGGTCTTTGAAAGTGATACGAAAAGGTGGAATCCGAATGCAAGCACATCATGTACGAAGAATTGTTCACGTGCGCGAGCCTCTTGTTAAGTGCGATAGTGTGGTCATGCTATGTAAATAGAATTACGCCCATACTTGTTTTCCGCCGACAAAGCACTATTTTGGCATACAATGTTCTTGAATCCATAGTGCTGACAATAGATAAGATGCATGCAAAAAATTTCAATCGGAAAAACATGTGTACATGCAGTACTAATATTTCGGGCAAATCAACAAGTGATGGCGGTGCGATAATCATATCGCATACGATCCCATAATGCATACATTCCCCCTCTAATTGAAAAAGGAAATCACCATGACCACATAAAGCGTGTAGAGAGAGTTGTCTTTGACGGCGAAACACGGGGAATGAACAATATATCGATGAATGAAGCGAGTACATGTCAATGGGACAACGAGGGTTATGATTATAATGGTGATGTGTAAAGATAATTGTGAATAAAGATAGGACGCTTTGGATTGATGATAAGTTACGAAAAAGAGAAAGGACAACAATATGCCAAAAAAAATGCTTTCTTGACGGTATTCTAGTGAAAATGATGCAATTGATCATAAAAAATTTCTCATGCATAAAGGTTAAAAGCATGGAGAAATTAAAGAAATAACTTCTCGATAAAAGAAAAAAATAAGAAAAGGTATTATAGTAATAATTGACGATGAATGTAACTTCAATACCATAAGCAGGCCATTTAACGACGGCGTCATAGCCTCGCGGGGGGTTGCTTTTAGCCCGCCATAGGCGAGAATCCCCAATTTATAACTAGAGTTACATTGTTGTTCTGAGAAGAGATCGATGTCTTTGAGCGTGGTAACCCGGATAACCACTGCTGCCATTCAACGGGGATGTCGTGATCGAGCCGGCTAAGTGATGAGACCTCACATTTCGAGATAAGGTGGGCTGTCCGATAGATCATAACCCTGGTGTGGTGACCATAATAGGAATGTCACTTTGTTACGACCTTGTAGACTTGTGGTAAGGAGTGGCTGTGTTAAGCCTATCACTCCATCTGTGACAAAATTTTGTTAATATTACACATTTTTATGATAAAAGAGAGGCTCGGCCTCCTTAAGAGCGAGGATGGTGGAAGAGTTGAACATGTCGATAGAAAAAAATATACCCATAATCTCATTTATTACGGACGGAAAGGTGTAACCGGAAGGGTGGAACTGACATGGTATTAAGATATTCGATAAATATCATGTTCAACGAAGAAAACAATACGGTAAGAAAGTAGTATATAAATAATTAAACTCCCTTTTTAGAAAATAATCTATCATCAGTGTCTGTTAAAGATCATAACATGAATGATATTAACTTGCTTCAATAGAATCATAATTCTTGTCCTCATAAGTAGTGTACTTCATGCCATGAAAGGAATGGGTAAAATGTGGTTGAGATAGGCCCAGGAATAATCCCACAAGAGGAAGGAAGGTTGCTCCCAAAGTGTTGCTTCTTTGAAGGAACATCAAAATCACTCAAAAAAGTGTTGTTCCTTGTAAGGAACAACAAAGAAATACACTGCAAAGAAAAAAACAAAAAAATACACACCAAAGAAAAGTGTGAAAATGCAAATGTCGTTCCTTTGGAAAAGAGCATTGAAAACACTCGAAAAGTGTTGTTCCTTGTGGGGAACATATGAAGAAATACACACAAAAGAAAAAATACCTGAAAAGGTATCGAAAATGCAAATATCGTTCCTTTGGAAAAAGGAAGCAGTGAAAAACTAAAGGTATCGTTCCTTTAGAAAGGAACGACAAAAACGCAAGTGTCGTTCCTTTAGAAAAGGAGCAATGATAAACTGATCATCTGATACCAAACATACGAAAAAAACAAATTAATTATTCACGGTATTGATCTTTGAGATGATTACACACTTTGAATGAAGCAATGCAGAAGCACAAAATATAAGAGAAATTAGAAAAAAAAAAAAAAACAACAAAAACGATGTGTAAATAAATAAGTTAAGTTATGACGGTACAACAGTGTTATGTCGAAAAAATGATCTCTTTGAAATATGTTTTGGCGGTATTGATAAGACATGAATCTTCAAATTGAAATCAATTCTTCATTTCTTCTGTACGAATCTGGTTGGGTAATAGGTTAGATGAAATTCCTTTGTTTTCATAAAATTTCTTTCAAAAATCATAATCCAATGAAATTGACCTTCTTTATTTTCCGAACTGCCAAAAACGGGGGTATACCTGTGAAAACATTAAATCATGGAGATGGAGAGGTACGCAGGCTCCCCTCATCCCGATAATTGTGCAAAAAACTAACAAGTAGTTACTCGCCAAAACAAATCCTGGAGAAAATATGATAAAATTTATTTGTTACTGCGGGAGATCGTTGACTAATCATGCTGCCCTGTAGGTGTTTTAGTCACAACTTCTTTGTTTTCGTCCAAATTGAGTGATTCCAAAATGATAGAGCTAATTAAAGGTTAATCTCCAATAGCAACAGGTTTTAAAAAATTCAATGTGATGTATCGATTTACTTAGAACAACTGCTTAACAGTCATTTTTACGCTTACCCCGCCAGAACAACGATGAATGTTTTAGCACAGATTCTTCCGTTTTGATGTCGGATTCGGACAGTTCAGGTGGAAATGAAAGTATATTCATTTATTTATCTCCAGTAAAACAGGTTTTGAAGAAAAGAATTGATGGGTGAAATACGTAAGGAACATCAGGAAAAACGAGTTTTAGAGGTGCTGATTTACGATGAACGGTCGATGTTGCAGTCTTAACTTCCCCATACGATATCGAAAATGAGTGATTCCAATTACATTGGAAACTAGATTCATAGAGAATCTACCATGAAAACGAGTTTTAAAAATTCATTCCGTGGTATCCCAATGGTATCCCAACTCTGTTCTTAAAATTTGTACATCGGAACGTCCGATCGATGTTTTGGTTCTAACTTTCTCGTTTCAAATCCAAATTGAGTGATTCCAAATTGAGTTTGGAAATTGAACATCGAGAGCTATTTAGGATAGAAACAGGTTTTAAAAAATATGGTCATTTGGGCCTCCGAAAAACTGACTGTCGACTACGTTCACACCAAAATTTAGCATTGAACATCCAGAGTCGATATTTTAGTTCTAACTTTCGTTCAAATCCCAAATTGACTGATTCAAATTGGGTAAGAAATTAGACATCAAGGGCTATCTAGGGTAAAACAGGTTTTAAAATATGGTCATTTAGGCCTCCAAAAAGTAAAAATTGTCTGACTCTTGTTCTGAGGGTACACTTGCATTGAACATTCGGTCGATATTTTAGTTTCTAAATTTTCGTTTCAAATCCAAATTGACTGATTGATTGGGTTAGAAAGTAGTTGTCACGAAGATCTATCTAGAGTAGGAAACAGGTTTTAAAAAATATTCATTTTGGTCCCTCGAAAACATGATTGTCACGGAAAGCTGTTTTTCCGGAAAGTTCATGTTGTAGTGAAAAAATGATATTGTTTTCAAATTGGTAAAAAATGAATATGAGTGTTTGTGAGCTATTAACTACATTATAAGTCATCTACATACACAAATGAATTAAAAAATTATCACCAGTATTGATTTTATAGCATATTGTAGGCAAAAAAACAACCAGTTTTACATAAAAACAAATACATTTATTTGTTTCATGTTTATTTTATGTTGTTTTATACTAACCTATTTTTATTTGAAAAATGAATATGATACGTATATGATTACTTCCGGTGGAACCATTTTTCGAAATAGCTTCATGTATGCACATACCCAAATTTGAAAAATGCATATTAGTGAAAATTAGAATACGAAAGTAACTTACTGAAAAAATGGTGTCGAAAATTGTTGAAGCATAGAGTGATGATGCATACACGTGATGGAGTGAAATTGATGTTGATATGTCCGTTACTTTCTTGATTTCCCATCGTACCATGAAGTTCTTGAGCTTTTTAAAAATGGTTTGTTGGGTGCGAAGCCTAGAAAAAACCTCATTTGCTTCCATAAGCTTCTACGATTTTAGTTGAAACATTAAGATCTCTTTGAAGTTTTCTCTAATGGCGCATGTGAGATAGAATGGGTGGGAAGGGTAGATAAATTTAGCGGAATCAACATTGTAAGCATATTTATATTTGGTTTATTATAGTGAGTGTGTGGAATTAGTTGAGCGAGGAAATTGTGTATGGAATGGAGCATTGTGATGATGTGATTTGGTTGGGTTGGTGGATAAATTTGATATACCAGGATGTTGTGAAAGAAATTTGGTGGAAAATATGGAGGAATGTGCTTGTGCTACAAGATGAGGAAATATAAACTGCAATCATAAGGTGAACCATGCCAAACTTGTAGATAAGATTGGTGGTTATATTGAAATTGACATGGCTGCCACTGAACATGAGTATTCCATAATGGATTATGCAAGTAAGAGAATGGAGAAGAAGTGTTTTGAACCATACCTATTGACCTTGTTGGCAACTTCATATCTCTTTGATATGCTACTTCCATCTGAATAAGGAAGGTAGTGTCTGTGGGCTGCTCCTTTCGGTCATAAGGGAAAAACACTTCATCGGAATTCTTCATTTTTTTATGAACACTGTAAAACGTCCAATTTTGAGCTTAGAGAGCTAATAAAATCAACTTTAAAATTTTCAAATAAATCATTGATTTGACTCTTATGTCTCCTATTCTTGTAGCGATTTGGAAAAAGAAGAACAAACATCTCTGAAATTCTTACCAGCCTTGGAATTCCTCTTGAATACCTTGTACACTGACTCACAAACATCATATGATATTGAAAAACATCACCTTTATATATATCGGTTAAGAGTTCTTAAAAATTCATCTTTGATTCCTTTAAGAAGAGTGTTTTTAAGATCTCTTTTTCCAAATGTATGCTTTGATTTTGAAGGTTATAGTGAAATCGATTTACATAGTCCTCGAACTTTCATCTTCCTTGTATCATCACAGAAATATCTTCATTGGATTTACAGTAGTCTTGGTACTTCTTCGAAGAATATGTTCTTCATGTCCTCTCATGATTGGATGCAATTCCCACCTAGGCTCATGAACCATCGGAGAGCTGTGCTCCTTTTAGAGTAAGAGGAAACACTTTCCAATCTTTGATCATTAGTACAATAATCATGTCTCACAAAAAGTATTTAGAAGACTCAAATAAGAATGTATAAGATCTTCATTTGCTAAACCATGAAAATTTGGTAAAGATGGGGGAATTATGTGCATTTGTGTCACTCCTCCTAGATCTTTGATGGGAAATTCAAAAGTAGAAACGATCGAAGCCATTTCTTACCATAATATAAGATGTTCTTCATGTGTGTTTCTTCGAGGCTCCTTCTTCGAATGTTCCACCTTGATCGGTTTAGTGAAATGGGTGGTGCTTGTCCACCACTTGAATGAAATCATGTGATTTATTTTTCAAAATTTCTGTTTTCTGATCACTCCACAAAGAAATTCAAACATCTATTTCTGTAAACGACAACAAATGTTAGGAAAGTGGACGGTGGACGGAGGCTTTTACATGCTCGCACGTAGGTTTTAACACCTTAGTTTTTTAAGATCAACTCTTCACTGAGGGCATCTCCTTGATTCTTTTCTCTTTAGAAGTATTCTGTCTCCCCCGTGACGGCGTAAAATTTGAGGGCGATAAAGAGGTCTTTTTAACTCACAATTACCTTCACATTAATTATCAACTTCGAGGCGACTTTTTATCTCAAAAGTGTACTCGGTACGAGGGCGACTGTTCTCGAGAGTAATGTTTTGTGATATGGTGCTCAAAATCCCAAAAGTAAATGAAAATTTGAAATAAAATCTACTTACGATAAGCACTTTAAACTTAAATCATGCATTCGGAAAAATAGCAGTATATGGGTCGAGGATTAAGCCAATGATGGCCATCCCTTTGGGCCAGTGTAACAGAAAATGGTCGAAACGGATCGCCAATCTGAGACTGGGCGGCAAATGCAGTACCCAGAGTTTAGGATGGTTACGCTGACGAAGATAATGCGAATAGCGATGGAAACGTGGGATAAAAAATGAGCGACAAATGCAAGATGAACGATGACGAGCATTCAGTCTGTGATAAGCAGCAAACTTAATGCAATAACCCAGGCCGTTCTTGTGATGAAATAAACAATCTTTCACTCTTAAGGCGAATCAAGCAGAACACACTAATGGAACAGCAATAACTATTGATAAATTATGAACAGCATTAATAAATCATATATGCACACAACACGCTGGAAGGCCAAATACAAATGCATAATAACTTAACACAGGCACACGTTAATAGTAATCTGAGTCTGATACCGCAAGTATTAACCCTGGTTAGAAAGGGTAACGATTACAATTCATAATGGAACCACAATGTCAATTGAAATAGCAATCGTATGAAATATAAACCATAGAAAAATACAATAATACCAGCTTAAGAAGGTTACAGCTTGGTTACTCTGCAATTAAACAACAATAACGTTATGTGGAGAACAGCAATGTTACATTAACAACTTTAAAGGAATAGCAATACGTTAGAATGCACATTACGATTTTCTTGTTGCAGAGAAAGAAATAGGAAATATAACAGAGCTGTAATAAAACACACCAGATTACCGATTCAAGCTGATAAGCAAAACCACGCAGAAATCAAAGAGATAATATACAGCGGCAAGTGTCCTCCGGGGCCGGGCCCTTAGCCTCCAAGGGGACAACGCCTTAAGTTAATCCAGATGCCGAGATGAGAGAACCACCAAGCTTATATTAATGCATCGAACAGAAGTACAATGAACCAGTTCTCACAAGACTTAATAATTAGAACTGATGTTTAACAGAAAATTACATAAAAAACGTATCTCCAATCATCCCCCTACACAATACGTGCTTCTCCTTTTATAATCAGAAGGAGGAGAAATTGAATAGTAAATACAATCTTCCCATAACAATATTGGATTTCTTCCAACCAATTGATCAACAAGAAAATAGATTTACATCCATCTTTGAACAACAACAAGTCGAATTTGGCTTTTTAGCTGAGATTTGGAGGACGGCCGCAACAACAGAACTGAGAAAATCGTGCTTAAAGAACTCTGCGAATCTCTCAACACAGGCCGAATTTGGGCAAACCGTTCTTTGCTAAAGTTAATTGGGTCCGTTCTGGACAAAACCCATGTTCCGGATTTTCCCGATTCGTCTTCATTTGCTCAGAATCTCAACCGCAAAACTGTCACTCCTTATTCCAGCGCATTTCTGAGTTGGCACTTTTAATGATCAAATCTTCAATCTGGAAATTACCTTGGAGGCTAAAAATGGTGGATAATGTTATAACCAATTTATTAAAACTATCATTGATAAAATAATTCATAATCATCAATTTATTAGAAATAAAGGAGAATAAATAACATTCATTCATAGAAGCATAAATCATCATAAAATGGATTTAAATAATAAATTATAATAAATGACGTGATGAAGAATGGTAGAAATGGGTGGAATAAGCATTCACAAGTGATAATAATAATGGCATATTAACGGCCCAACAATGCTTTGGTCAAAGCCATTAATGATTTCAGAATCGATATTCTGCTTTCTCATGTCATATCATTTGTGACTAACATTGTGGTGAAAGACATCTTGACTCAAGCTGATCCTAATGGCAAGAGAGGGAAGTGGATAGCTAAGTTGCTGGAGTATGATATAGAAATCAAACCAAAAAAATTGGTGAAAGGACAAGGGTTAGCAAAGCTAATGGCACAGTCCAATTTTGACTATCTTGACATGAATTTTATTGCAGAAATTTCAAAGTTATCAGATGAAGATGAGGAGCTGATTCCTATTGAAGAAAAGTACATTTTATCTTACTGGTACAAAGACATTGTCTTTGTCTTGCATCATCACAGAGCTCCTGCAGAATTGACTAAATCTAAAGCAAGGTTTGTGAAGCTGAAATCTTTGAGATACTGCATTATAGATAAGAATCTATATCGGAAATATATTGGTGGAATTCAATTGAATTGTTTTTCGGAAGAGGAAGCTGAAAAGGTGATTGAAGAATTTCATAAGGGAGATTGTGGAGGACATCACTATTGGAACGCCACAGGAAACAAAATTCTCAGAGCAAGGTACTACTGGCCCACCATGTTCAAATATGTTTACAAGAAGATAGCTGCCTGCCATGAATGTCATATTTTTTATGATAAGAAAAAGCTAGTTCCTTTACCCTTAATGCCAAATTATGTTGAGGCGCAATTCCAACAGTGGGGGCTAGATTTTATTGGTGAAATACACCCATCATTCTCAGGGTAGCATCGCTGGATCCTGACAGCAACAGATTATTTCACCAAGTGGATTGAAGTAGATTGAAGCAATCCCAACAAGGTAAGCAAATGATTCAATCATCATCCAAATTTTAGAGAATAACATATTGTCTAGGTTTGGTTGTCCTATGAAGATTATTACTGACAATGCATCGACTTTTAAATCTAGAAGGTTGATTAGATTTTGTCATAAGTATCACATAACACTTGGACACTCTACTGCTTATTACCCATAGGGAAATGGTCTTGCTGAATCTTATAATAAAAGCATTGTGAGAATTATCAAGAAGGTACTGCAGGAAAAAAAAGATCATGGCATCTGAAGCTGAAGTATGCTCTGTGGGCTGATAGAGTATGTACAAAAAGATCTATTGGTACTTCACCTTATGAGTTCATTGTGAGAATTATCAAGAAGGTACTGCAGGAAAAAAAAGATCATGGCATCTGAAGCTGAAGTATGCTCTGTGGGCTGATAGAGTATGTACAAAAAGATCTATTGGTACTTCACCTTATGAGTTAGTGTATGGAGTTGAATCCATTTTTCCTACATCCTTAGGAGTGCCTGTTATGAAGTTGCTACAAGGACTAGAAGAGGAGCCTAATGCTATTCATAGGAGGATAAACTAGCTAATAGCTCTGCAGGAGAAAAGGGAGGAGGTATACAAAAACAATCAGTAGTCAAAAAACATAGTAAATAAGACATTTGATAGGAAGGTCAAAGAAGAAAATTTCCAAATTCAAGATGTGTTATTGAACTGAGAGGCCAAAATCGAAGAAAAGGGGAAACATATTAAGTTTGAGAACATTTGGAAAGGACCATTCATAATAGTTGCATTCCATGGCAACAACACTTGTTTGCTTCAGGAGATGGATGGACAACCTTGTGCTGGAGGGTCTATCAATGGCAGGTTTCTAAAGCATTATTCCTCTTAAGATTTTACTGAATTTTCACTCCATTGTATATATTCCGTTTTATCATGCCTTTCTGCTAATAAAGACAGGTTGATCATCAAACTTGAGCCCAAGGTGAAGGCCATTAGATTTTGAAGAGGGCTTGGAAAATTTCTGAGTTTTTATTTCCAAAAATATGGATGGAACTGGAACTACAGGTTCTTTGGTGTACCACAGGGGCACACCATCCCATGTGGAGCCATTGTTATCACTCATAAAATTGTGAAACATATATTGACATGGTTATATAGTTTACTGATCAAAAGGATAAGGTCTCCTTAGCCTTTCTTCAATGTGGTATAGGAGATTTTTGTTTTTTACATTTTTATCCTATCCTAAGTTTCATTATCACCTCCATATATGTCATTTTATGTCAAATCAGTCCTCTTATGGTGTCAGTTTTCATTCCCCTTGCGTTTAAAATAAAAAAAGGGTGCATTTGTCAGTTTTTAAATTTTTCATAGCGTTTTATACAGGAAAACAACAATTTTCGCTACGAAACTGCCTAATAGTTTCGTAGCGAATCTGTCATAGGCTAAACTAACTATGCTACAAAAATTTGTTTTCTAACCTATCTTGTCAAATTCATGTTGAAGTGACATGCTATGATTGGAGGAGTTAGGTTGGAGGTCATTCAAGTTTGTTATGGTTAATTCAAAGGTACATAGTCTTGTCTAAGGTCATCATTACCTTTTTGGGCATATATATGTCATGATTAAATTACGAGCTTATCAGTTAAACCATAAAACCTTACCTCAACTAGCCTTTTGTCATATTGCACTTTATCTTTTCATGTAAGTCGATCCTTGTAGAGCTTCTTCATCGAGCCAAGCAGGTTGCTGGTATATTTGAATTTTGTAGGTGTCAATAGAAAGCGAGGTTGTGAAGATTATAAAGCACCCATCTGCAAGAAGGAAAAAAAATAAAAGTGGTCATTGCCATAGGAATGAGCCCATGGACATGAATTTAATTAATGAAGACCTAACTTCCATGGAGGTTTTTAGAAGAACTTGTTGCTTGAAATTCTGTCAGAGGTTGCAGGGCTTTCATTTATAGGTTTCAAAGGATTTTTCCTCCCCTTCATAGGAATATCTTCAAAGGTTGGAATTCTGAACTTTACTGTGAAACTAGAGAGCATCTCAGCAGCAACATGAATCCCTAGAGGAGGGTAACAATGTTTTAAAGGCAAAAAATTCACAATGCAGGATTGCAAAGAGTTGATCGAACCAGAACACAGTGAAATGGATCTGAAAAATGCTATCCCTAGAAGTTTCATGAAGGAAGATTTTTCAAAGCTGTTGATGATCATCCAAAAGTATTTCACCTATGAAGGAAGGTTTCACATGGTCTACTCCTATCATCTTAGGCTTCTTCTGCATTTTGTGGGTAAGATTTCACTTGACTTGCCTTTTTATTTATATAGAAGTCTAGGAAAAATGTTAGATAAGGTTCAAATCAAAACATAAGGAAATGAAACTTCTATTTTTCATCATGGTTTGATTAAGCTGTTTGTGTTAGAGGAATTAAGGAGGTTATACGGAGATTGGACTTCCTTTTTGTTCATGAGTGGTTATGAAATTGTTGTTGTCACTCCTAAGAAAGCTTCCAAACCTAAAAAAATTTAACCACCAACTGTAGTAGAGGAAGTTCAAGAAGGAAATAGATCATCTCCTCCAGAACCAGTGAACATGGAAGCATAACCTTTGCATAATATTGACACGCCTAAAACAAATCCTGAAAAACAAAAGCAGACAGTCAGCAAACAAGGCAGCAACAGAGTCACTAGAAGCTAGACAGTGGCTAAAGGAAACCTGGAGGATATCCTGCATGCAATAGACATTGAAGAGTCACAAATTGTGCAAGCTGAAGAAAGATAAGACTGCTAAAAAACTATATTTTTCAGGTGTTGATGTTGGTTTCATCTTTCAACCTAGGAAACCAATGACCAAACATGCAAGGAAGGTCATAGAAAGTAAAGAGTCTGAGAAAATAATTGAAGCTTCCCAGCCACCAAGCATCATAGATCTATCTTCACCAGCAAAAGAAGAACTGGTTATCAAGAAAAGAAAGGGTAAATAGCAAATTATTGAAAAATAAAAAATTGAAACCCTTAAAGAGCATCTGATGGAGGCAGGTAAAGAGATATTATTTTTGAAGCAAGAGGCAAAGAAACACAAAGTCCAGAAGGTTCAATTTGAACAAATGAAGAAAATATGGGAAGAACAGGTCATTAGTGTGTCAAAAACCTTGGACAATCTAGAAACATTCCTGAAATGGACCCTACCATTAAGAGGAGAGGTCAAACACATCAAACGGATAAAATTGCACTTGCAATCTAGAAATATGGCATTAAAAGAAAACGTGGAAGATCTTCAGGAGCAACTAGATTTAATTCAAGTGGAATTGGAAAAGAAAGGGCTGAAGATGAAAGTGATAAAAGAGCCAATCAACCAACTAATTGTGAATGAAGATTAAGCACCACCAGAGTAAAAATTAAGTTGGAATGTGTTTGACAAGGTTCAAAACATATAGAGAACCTAAATTTGGCAGCTGGAGAACATTTTTTGAAGATAATCTTGAAAGGAGAAATTTCTATTTTTTTGCACAAGCCAGAAGCGCATCTTCGGCGTTCGAGGCCGTAAATACGCTACGAAAATTGTTGTAGTGTTTCTTGCCCCAACCTATTTTGCCCAAATCTTGTGGAGGGAGGTCTGATGGTTTGCAAAGGCCACACACAAATGAACAACAAGAGGAAAAACTATAGTGGAAAAGTCATTTTTTCTACGCTACTAAAACTCACCACGATCGTCTAAAACCACCCCTATTTTAGTAGCGAGGAGTTTTTGATTTCAAGAATTTTGCCATCTCAACCGCACATCAGCTAGCCGGAGACCTCCATCATGTCACCGTACACTACTAGCAGATATTCATAGCTCAAAATTATGCCACACACGCTCATCACCAAACAACGTTTAAAGTGAAGGTTGGGCAACTCCCTAAAAAGCAGGATTGTGTTCCACGGATCTAGGGGTGCTCTGAAGATGTAAAGTAGTGGTAGATTACGGTGATGTGTCCTTCGAGCATGTGACATTCATTATATAACCATTATGTAACTTTTTCACTGATAGGATAAATGAATGTAATAAATAGGAGATAGAATCCTATTAGGAGTTTGTCTTCTTTAAAGGATAACTGTCATTTTTTTGTTTTAAGTTAGTAGTTTAAGTTAAGATATGTGTCAGAGTAGAATTCTAGGAACTAGCCAATTGGGTTGATCATCTAGATTGTAAAGAATGTCTATTTATAGACTAAACATCGAAGAGCAAAGGGTTGGATAATATTGCACCAAATGTTTTCTTGTATGTCTTATCCATTATCAGTAAATACAAAGTGACATTCTACTTCCAGACCTGATATTATCATGAGATTTTTGATACGTTATTGATCTGTATCCCTATGTTTAATCACTTGCAGTAGATTTCATCTCTAATTACTCAGAATTCATAATATTATGCTTTGACTTCCTTTAGTGATGAAATGACTGTGTTTTCCTATGTTATGTGTATGAATTATCTTTGTTAAAAACCTTTATTTTCCTCAGCTTCCATGTGAAGAACCATTGTCACTAATATTATTGATTGTTGACTCCATAAGCCCAAAGGTAGAAAGCCTTCATTTTTCAACATGAAATCATACAAAAACAAGTTAAAATTCCATAGAGTTAGACATCTAGTACTATCCTTATTCAAAATCATAAACCCCCTTTGAGAGAGCCCTCTCGAACTGAAGAGGCTAATATTCAGTTAGAAGTGGTTTGAAAGAGTTACGTTGCATTGATTGATGAGAAGTCAATCAAGATCAAATTGGTGATAACAGTACGTATGATTATCGTTTGTAAAGGATTGTTGCCATTTATAATCAGTCTCCTACCGTATGTACTATGTGGTTTCTCGTTTGTAGCAGATTGTTGCCATTTATAATCAGTCTCCTACTGTATGCAATGTGTGGTTTCTATTTATAATTTCTTGATCTTCTCTTTAATCCAACATGGGTAACTCACACATCATTATTACAGTTCAATTTGGATGCTTTCAAACCATCCACACACAAAGATACTTTTGCTTCTCGACATGAATTTTCATATTTTCCATCGTTTTGTTCAAATTTATTATATTTTTCTAAAATCTTCATTTAATTGGCTTTTTTTAATTTTTATATTTTATTAGTTTCACAAATATATATATATATATATATATATATATATATATATATATATATATATATATATTGTTGTGATAGCGTTTGAAGAGTAGAAGTTTTTAAATAAATCTACTACAGTGGGGTTTGTTACCCACCACCTGTGGGTGCATCCATCGGAGAATTTTTTTTCTTATATGGTGCTCAATCAGTAGCTAGCAACCCCTTGTAGTCACTAGATAAGTCGATGTTCGACCATCTCTGCCACTTGAGCCAACCATTATGATTCATTTCCTGTCTGTTATGATTGTATGTTTGAACATGGATCTTTTGTTATGTAGTTTGGTTTTTTTGTTTACTTATCATGGACACTTTTAGGCATGGATTATTGGGGGGATTCAACGAAAATAATGGGTGTGGTTTTTACTCTTGTCTCCTAAGTCCAACTTGATGGTTAACCTTGTATCCTAATCTCGTGGGATCTCCTTTATTGGCTACTAGCTTTAGGAGTGCCACTACATGGGAAACCCTGATTTTGGTTGCATGGTCCCGCTTCTCGACACCACATAAATCACTACCCTCTACTCATTATAACATTTTTTCACCATGCTTCCCATATGGGTGCACATTTTTCGATTGGGTCCACAAGGAGTTAGCTTCCCCTCCCCTTGTCCATACTTTGGGTCAGGCTTGGAATGATGCCCCAGAGGTTGATGCAACTAAAAAGAAAGGAAAAAACATAATTTGGCCACTCTCAACAGGAAATGTACCACAAAATGAAAAATATGGTTGAGACATACAAATCTAGCATGTGGGAAAAATCCAAACATGAGCTCTACTCCCATCAATATAACCATCACCCTAGTTCTTAGGGCCCCTTATATTGGCCCCCTTTCATCATCAAGGAACCCATGATTGTCCCAACCCGTAGTGGTCGATGAACTGCCCTTCCTAAATGGGGTATTCATTGTTATATCTTACACATCATGCTCTCATCCCCTGGAGCCCCGAGCATTTATAAAAGTAAAATAAATAAAAGGAAAAATGTGTATGAGGAAGGGTGGAAAAACAAAGGCCGGGGTAACTCATGTACTGTGATTTCTCCCTCCTACATTCATACACCCAAATGTGGGATTCCCATATCATATCTAACCTTGTACCATGGCATGCGGCTTGGAGCATTTCCCTGATACCCCACTCTATTTATATCACATGCAACCTACCATTTAATGGATTTACCATGGAAATTTGACTCCCTTTAGGGGTTGAAACCACCTAATAGGGTCCTTAGTTAACCTTCTTTCCTTAGTTAACTTTCTTCTTAAACTTGGAGACACTTGTACGTTCTAAAGTCCATTATGGAAGGGCATGCCACTATGAAGTGTCCACTTGGTTTCATGACTTATACGATCGTTTACTCAATTGCACTAATGATTTGTTGTACTAGAAGGTGAGGGGACACATTGGATCTTATACAAGATTACATATGGGTCTTCATATTAGGGTTTGGTCTCCTTATATGGGATCCAAGCCCTCCAAAGGGTCATATTAGAATTTGTAGGGTGAGCATTGAGAGCCATGGGCATCCACCATTGCATAGAGCATATTTCCACATCATGGGATCCTTTCTTGCTCATGTTCCATTTATTTGACTATGATTATGCACCTAGACTACCTTGCCTAGCCAAATACACTCTTGCACCACACACTTGGAAAATTATCGAGGGCCCAGATGAGGATGCATCTCACCATGGGAGATAAGGGGAGGGCTTGCATCATTGTTCCAACCCTTAAATATGGGATAAAGGCTTGTTAGATACATTTGGAGACCCATGAAGATGTATTTGGGCCCCCATAGCCACTTGGCTACCATAGGTCATTTTCTCGGATATCAAGGGGTCACCCCCTTTATTACTATGTTTGGAGCTCATCCATTTATTTTGGCACACATTGGACTCTACTAGGCATCTTCAATGGATTTTTGACCTATTTTACTTATCATTTTTCCCTCTTGAGAGGTTTATTTTTGCATTATGGAGCTATCTTGGCAGGCTTGTCACCAACTAATGTTATTTTTTCACATTATTTTATTAGTTGGGGCATTAATAGGTTTAATTAGAAAAATCAAACCCTTAGAGGATGATCTAAATTGATGAGAGGTCATTTGATTCTGATCATCACTTGGATTTGGATTGTTATCTCTAAAATATTTTCACACTTCCTCTTCTTGGACGAAATTGGAGTATCTTGATGCAGTTTGATATTTGGATTTTCACCATTGTCTTTGAAGCTTCAATTTTTTACAAGCATGATGAATGGATATACTCTTTTCTCTCTTGTAAGTAAATTTAATGTTATCTTTTATCTTATTACTTGTCTATTGCATGGAATATTTATCATTGTTCTTTCATATGCCCTAAAATGATGCGAAATTATTTTACAAGTCTTGATTAATTGATATATTGCATGTGTTACTCATTGGGAGAGAGAGTGAATGATACTAGAGGTGGCCTAAGAGCTTAAAAAACCTTGAAACTTCATCCATCTTACGAAACGAAGTATAAAACCCTATGAAATAGCTCTTGTACTTGGGAAATATATGAAAGCCATTTAGGGCTCCTTGGCATAGAAAAATTTGGAACGTTGGTGTATAATGAATCCATTAAGCCCAAGGGACAATGCACGAATCCTTAAAACCCTTTGGTGGTCACCTTAAGTTTATATTTTCATATTTCATTCAAATCAGCCCTAACCCTAGTGGTCTCCATAGGGCATCAAGAAAAATTTATTGCAACCATCCAAACTTAATGAAATTTGGTCTAGAGTTGCGCTGGTGTGTCCCTGAGACACTACAAGGAAAAGACCCTCTTGCAGATGTTTTTGAGGAACCCCTTATAAAAATAGCCTAGATATCCATTTGTAGTAGAGGTCTCTAGAGGAAGTTGGCGAGTGAAAGTTTTTGTGGATGTTTTTTTTGTGGTGTGTTTCTCATCATAAACCGCACCGGTGCGTTTTACGCAAAACGCACCGGTGCATACTAAAAATTGGCACACTAAGACATAGTGCTCTCTACAAACCTGCAAGGTGCATATAATTACTCTAGCGCACTGGTACTCTATGTATAAATAGGCCTGGTGTGTCTCTGTAATCCAGTGCACCGTAACGACGTGTTGCGCCATTGATAATACCACATGGTGTGTCTGAAAATCCCATGCACTGAAAAAGGGTTAATTAAAAAAAATTACCAGCTGTAAAAACCTCATTTTTACTTGTCCAAATCTCTGGACCTCTTAAGCACCAGTGTGAGTTTGTCTTGTGTGAGGTTCCCTACCATCGATGCTCCCATTACACGCATTGCCTTCGTCCATTACCTATTGTGTGGAGTTCGATTTTTCGAAAATTGTGGGTAAATTTGGTTTCGGAAATTCCTCATCAAATATGCCTCCTCGACGTGCAGATTTACAGGTAGTATACTTGTTTCTTAATAACTAAACCTTTTAGAGGATTAAATTTTGAAATTAACTTAAAAATAACCGTTTAAAGAAAAAAAAATTGTGCGGTGCATTCGAGCCGTTTAGCTCGCACCATTTACAGGCCACACTGCGAACGGTGTTAACAGAAACTGCACCAGGTTCCGGTGCATTACCGAAAAAAAGCGCACCATAACGAATTTAAAAAATAACAAGGCGGTGCGGTCATTTAAACGACTGCACCGTTGACTATGTAATAGTGTCGGGAGGGCGGTGCATTGACCAAACTAACCATCCCGAGGTGGATAGTTAGGTCAATGCACCGCCCACCTGACAACATTACATATTCAATGGTGCAGTCATTTACAGGACTGCATCATTGACCACACACTATTTTTGGGTTGTGCGTTGACCAAACTATCCATCCCGGGGAAAATAGTGAGGTCAACGCACTGCCTGCCCGACAACATTACATAGTCAACGGTGCAGTCGTTTACAGGACTGCACCGTTGACTATGTATTGTTGTTGGGTGGTGCGTTGACCAAACTATACACCCCGGGGAGGATAGTTTGGTTAATGCACTGCAAAATAATATTCCCTTCTCTGGCAGTGCATGAACATTTTCCATGCGCACCGAGCGCGGTGCGCAATAAAAAATTATACTTTTGTACCCTCGCCCTATTACAACAACCACCCAATTGTGCCTAAGGGAGCTAGGCCTCCTTAAGTTCTACAAGGAGACTACATCTCTAGAGGGCCATAGTGGGTTATTGGGACAACTGATATACAGCTGGGATGCCCACCGACAGGCTTTATAGGTCAGTCCTGGCCAGTGATTTGAGCCCACTGAGGAGGACATATATTTTATTACTAGCCTATCTAGGAGAGGGCAGTATTTTCCCCAGTTCCCATATGTCATGGTCGGTAATGCAACAGGGAGTCAGTTGGTGTACTCCCAGAGATACATTAGGGACGATATAGTTTCTCCTGCAGATTTTCAGCTGTTCGATGGTCAGTTACGTATTTCTCCATTTGGTGCAGAGGAGGTGAGGTGCCTCTCACTACTACTGATGACCATTACACATTATACCAGTGACGAGCAACATACTAGTTGTTTGCTTTTATTTTATGTTGATTCTTTATTCCAAGCGTCACGGCTTGTGATATGGTCTGCGATTTTTTTGCAGTAGTTTTGTACAGCATTAGAAAGATGTCGTTCTTAGGCACATGGGAGGTTGACCTTCCCTTTTGCTTCAGAGTTATTTTTTTTATTTTTGAGAGGTTTTTGAAAAAGAGAGCCTTATTTATAAGGTTAAGTCCTAATCTTTATAAAATCCCATCTTAAAAATTATAAATAATGAAATAACACATGTACCATATCACTCTCTATTCTCATGATCACCCTCATTATCTGATCCAGGTGTCTCTAGAGACACACACAGAACAAAGAGGGCTTATGAAAGCTCAAAAATCAAAGTGATGGAAACGTGGCAACCTTAGTTTTAGGTTGAAGATCTGATCGTCCTAATCACAATGGTGCGAACGGTTCTTCAAATCGAGTTCGTATGTGAAAGTTAGAGCTGGTAAAAGTTGGAGGGTTGACTGGATGAATTGGCAGATTAAGGAGGCAACAAATCCACAGAAATTCGACCATCAGATTCTGGTCAACTTCGGTTATATTATGGGAAAATTTGTGAGACAGTTAGTTTCTCTCCTTCAGGTCAAAATCGAGAAGTTTTAAAAAGGCATTTTTTTTTATTAAAGACCAAAAAATATTTAAATAGCTGCCACATCCTTACCCTACCAACGATGATATAAATTAATATATATATTTGGTTCGGAAGCCATGACCCCGCCAGACCCACGCAACCATGTAACAATACGCATTTAAAAGGGAGTGGCGTGGGTTGTCAACTCCGCCACCCCTACCCGTTACCCCAAATGATATGATGGATGTTTGGTGGGCAGGCCGCCTGATGTGGGTCTGGCCCCACCAATTAATACAAATTTGGTTTTTAAAAATATATATGACTATTGCGGGAGGGGGCAGGGTTTGACCGCCCGACCTCCTCCCTACCACTATGCATCTCAACCATCGCGCCCATCGACGTACTTGGGAAAGTCCACCATGAAGTTTTTATATAAACCCTCAGTTCTCAGATGCACCGAGGCCAGGTCGGAAGGTAGATAGACACACAGTTTGAGGCAGGATTTTGCATGAATTTTCAGGGAATATTTTTTTATGCCAAGGGAATATTTTGATTCCAAGGAGGTGTCAGCATTAAATGTGAGAACAGTCGTTTTCAGGATATTTGACGCCACAAGATTGATGGTACATAAAAATCCAACGGTTTATCATCCTTTCTTCAGATAACTCCAGGATGTGAGGTATATGCAGTGTGGTCATGTACTTCTTTGTCTCTTTGCTATGAGATGCATTGTGTTGTACAAATCCCTGTTTGATGTTTGATGTGGGATCTTGTTTTTTTTCTTGATGTGAGATGTAATTTCTATCATGTATTTGTTTTATTTATGTTTGAGATCCTTTTATGCCTTTTTTTTGGGATACTCATTGTCACCATGTATGTTTGATTGAGATCCCTTTGTTGCCATGTTGGTGGGATACTCATAATAGTCATGAGTGAGATTTTCATGCTGATAGGAATCCTTTTTGTGAATGAGAGTTCCTATAGTGGAACATCTCGTGGAGAGGTCTAACCACTCCTGCGTGAAGGAATTTTCCTTGTATGACAGAGAAAATACAATCCATGTACATCATCACTCTTTCCAGCACTTAATGCAACAGCCTACACCATCTTGACACCGAGGCCCAGAGACGTAGTCCCTCTTGGACGAACTTCGTTATCAATATCTTGTGTTCCTAATGTTTGTTATGTCCCTCTTCTTTACATCATGGAGATATTTCCATTATGTTCATTAATGCTTTGATGCAATTCTAATACATCAGCCGAAGTAAAAGGTCTTGGTTTAAAGGGTATCAGAAATTTACCCAGATCAAATGGTATTAGAGCGGTCTTCTTGCTGATTTGGAATGCAAGCGTGGACCATTGAACGTTCGCTTAGTTGAGCAATGGAGGATTTCAAAGACATATACGAGGCCATGCTCAGGGTGTCCGAGAAAGAAAATATGTTGTATGAGGCTTATAAGAAACAAGTAGTAGACAACGCTGAGTTGAAAATGCTTCTATGAGAGGAGAAGGAGGACAAACATCAATTGTAGCTTCAATTGCAAGCCACAACAGAGGAATTCGAAGAATTGAAGTGCAACGATCAAAGTCTTCAGACATATCATGATGCATCGAAGGCACTCCTATAGGAAGAGAAGGAGGATAAGCAACAAATGGAGCTTCAGCTACAAGCCGCGACAGAGGCCTTGGAGGAAGTGAAGCACAATGAAGGCTTAGAGAAGCCTTCTTCACCTATTTCAAAATCGACAACTGAGGTAAACAGTGTTGAACACTTCCCCATCATCTTATGACAACACATATTGCAGAGAGAGAGCTGAGGTAAGTTCTTATCGCCATAATGACATTAGAGGAAAACATACATTGTTGAACTCGTCAAGAGAAAGGATTGATGGGAACACTTCACCATCACCCCATGGAAGTGCATGTCAGAGTAGAAGAGCTAAGACAAGCTCTCATCACCATGATCGCACCAGAGACCACTAGGAAAGGTATGACAAGTCTCGATATTCGCAAGTTCATTTTGATTATAAGCATGTTGCTAATCATGAACGTAAATCATGGCATAAAAAAACTTGTCACTTTTGTGTTTTACATAACCACGTCATTGTTGAGTGTTGGAAATGGATAATTATATCGAATGGATAATTCTTCAAAATCCAGCTCGTTCCATAATATTTCTCAAATTCCATTGCGGAGTTCTCCCTATCCATCTCGAGACGTAATATTTACTTCAAATTTTATTTATATTTTCATTATCTAATTGAATTTTTTTTTTTTATCCATGTCAATCAACTGAATAAAATTAATTTATACAAATTTGCGGGTTCATGCAGATTCATAATCGAGTTCAGATGCACAAAATATTCAAACAACTCCAAAACGTCGAAAGCTCTTATCAGGAGCAACATACCGCAAGGCACATTTGGTACAACAAAATGGACATCCGCTTCACCCTGCCAATTGTAACATTGCATCTTCTAGCCACAATCCTAGGAAAATGATGGTAATAATAATTGTTTGGTATATTAATGTAATTATTTCAACGTCAAACCAATTTATCATGCATTGTCGACGTGCTTACTAACTGATATCATTGATTTTGTACTAATCATGTTCAAATATATTTTTAAAAATTATTAGGATTCTAGTGATTATGAGCGACCTACCTACCATCTTCCGTTGCACCCCACAACTATGTCAAATCGTGAGAAGGCTGAATTAAGAGAAAAACTTGGAGAGGAACGATACAAAGAATAGTTGAATCAACCACCTATTCCATTCCCATTACGTCTAGATTCACCAATTAGGAATGACTACAGAAATAGTAGTTCTTCACAAGCTGTCAATGGAGGCAATCAAATAGAGGTTGGTATGGATGATTGCTTAAGGGATACGACTGCCATGGAGACAATGTTGTTAGATGCATTCCAGAATGATGATAAGCTAGGGGATGATGCTCATATCACTAATACCTTTCGAAATCCTTAAATTTTCTTCCACCACCCCTCTCTTTGGACCTGGTGATCAGTCAAAGTCTACCAGTTAGGGACAACGATGTTACTGCACAACTTGAAAGAAAAGTTTGGATTGTCAAATACATGTTTCTTGGAAATTTTGAGGTAATTAACCATCAAGTCCCTTAAATTTTAAGAAATATAATCACACAATGAACATTACAAATGGTCAATTTTATGAACGTTAATAATTATTGAAATTAATGTACATTTAATATTGTCCATGACCAACTACAGGATATTCAAAGATAAGGTTCTTTAGAGTGATAATGTCTTTCTCGGTAGCTGCAAAGAGGCAAAGAAATTGTTGAAAATGTTGGGTGTTGAGTACATATCATATCATGCATGTCCAAATGATTGTATTGTATATAGAGGAGAATATGGAGACAAAGAGACATGCCCAAAATGTGGGCACGATGGGTATGATAAATCAAAAAATAAGGGTAAATCACGCGGTCCTCCTATTAAGATATTGAGGCACATGCCTATAATCCCAAGGATTCAAAGGCTCTTTCATTGCAAATAATTAGCTATATTGCATGGATGGCATGCCCCACACAGAAGTGAGTTGGGAGTTATGTGAATCCCAATAGATTCAATATCCATGAAGAGTATAGAGGATACATGGCCCAAAAAATTCAAGGATGAAGTACGAAGTCTATGACTTAGCATAGCCATTGATGGTGTCAACCCATATTCCCTCCAGAACACCAAATATTCTATTTTGCCTATAGTAGTGATCAACAACAATATCCCCCCATGGTTGTCCGTGAAGAATGAACATCTTATGTTGGCTCTCATAGTCCCTGGTAGAAGACAAGTGAAGAATATGGATGTCTACTTACAATCACTGGTAGATGAATTGAAGGAATTATGGATTGGATAAATGTATATGGTGTATCAAGAACCTTCGCAGCAAAGAGGAGTTTTACATTGTATGGAATATGTGCTTACACAACACATGATTATCCAGGATTAGGATTTTTCTCTGGTAAATTACATTTTTATTGATTTGTTTAAATACATAACAATATTCATTCGTATATTAGTTATATAATTTGTTGTAATTGTTCCGATCTTCATGATATTATTTAACGTGAAATGCATTTTGTAGACAATAATTTCGCAGTTCCTATAACAAAATGGTATTATGGATGTAAATGGTTTGGACCTTCTCTGAAATCTAGATGGTCCAACGACCTACAAAATCCAGTGTGTGACTTCTCTAGGGTATTCCTCCCAGAAGAACACCCTTATATAAGAGCAACATCTGCTTTCAATGGTAAACAAGAGAGAACCCAAAGGCCTCCAATAACAGCACCAGTTGACTGGATTAGAGCATATGAGAGAGAAAAGGAGGAGTTCATAGAACTGTTTGATTCAAATGGGGAGCCTATGTTCAATGATCTGGAATTATTTGACACCTATGTTGAGAAACTGCCCATTGGGATGAAAAGGAAATTTATCTTTTATAACCTCCCATATTGGGAGAAATTTGAGGATTAACCACTTATTAGATCCCATGCATATATTTAAAAATGCTTCATCTTATTTATGGAGGCACATATCATCAAAACAAAGTGACACATTGGCTATTAGGAAATATCTTATTACATAAAAAACTAAAAAGAAACATTGGCCAAGACGATTAGAAAGTATAGGATTAGAGGTAGTTGGTCCCTCTAATTGGTATTTTAAAGAATGTGATGTCCCATGGATTTTTAAAAAAGATGATCTTTATTTGGCAAAGGAAGTTATAATGGGTGTGAGGGTGCCATGTTCATATGGGTCTTCACTATGGTGCTGCTTCACCGTGGATGGCCATTTGTCGGGGTTGAAATCACATGACCATTTGAATCTTCTAGGAGTACGTATAATGTAAAAAGTGTGATTTTATTATTTTTTATATTAATAAATTTTATCCCATGCAGGGATCATAAAACATAACTAATTTTGTATATTATTGCATGTGTTTATAAATTTGCAGTGTCATTAACCTTTGTTTGTGCATGGGTGTGTGAAACATGACTCCCCCCTAGACCTAGGACGTTCCATATCTAAATTATCTGCATTTATATGTTGGATCACGTCAAAGGAGATTCATGTGGCTAGCATTCCACGGTGGCTTCAAGAGATAGTTGAGATTGTTTGTATGTTTGAGAAGGAACTGACAACGAGTTTCATGGACTTGTAGTTTCATCTTCTAATCCACCTAGTAGATGAGGTTGAATTAGTTGGGGTGGTTTCTTATTGTTGGATGTTCTTCTTAGAGAGGTACATGAAGAAATTGAAAAGTTTTGTTCGACAAAGGGAAAAACAAGAGGGGTCTATGGGAGATGGGTACATATCGTATGAGTATTTCTATTATGCCAGTGAGTACATCAAGCAGATCAAAAATCGACCAAGTGCGGTGATTTGGGACGATGAAAGGGATGAAGAAAAAAGAGAAGAGGTGTTTCTCCAAACAAATGTAAAAAGGCGCTTGATAAAGAGTACGCGACTTATAATTTTTCAAATTTACACAAAGTAAATATTCATGTTCAACTTTGATATAATGTATATTTTGATCTCATATGTCCTATATGTCAGTTTGATTTCGTTAGCGAATGTAGAAATTGGATCACTCAATAAATTCATTCTTTACAATTTCAAAGTGACACAATTGTGAGTCGCATTGTACGAACAATAGAGGATGAAATGGGATAGTGACAAGAAATAATTTAGACGGTTGAATGGTAGAAGTGTGCCTTATCCCGATCATTTAAAAGAAAATATGCCAATTATATGCCTTGAAAATTGGGTTGTTGATCAATTCAGAGAGAAATACAGTGCAACTGGTCGTTACCCACATGCTAAAGAGGATGCGCTAAAAGTAGGGATTGGGTGCACCCACTTGGTAATAATCTATTTATAAAATCAATAATGCACCTTTGAAATGTAAAATATATATCTCATATTTTAACAGTTGGGTTATTATAAGACACATGCAACTATGATTTTTAAAATTTTTTATAGGTGAATCTGTTCCCATCTATGTGGGAATATGAACACCATATTCACACAGAAAATGTCGATGATGGACACATGACACAATACTGTGGAGTGGAAATCGAGTTCGATCAATCTAGTCGAGCTAACCACCATGATCAAAACCTAGTACGAGGGACGTTAGGTTACATCAGAGAGATACAATAGATCATTGAAGTGGGTTTCTCTTATTTTAATGTGTTATTTTTAGGTGCAAGTGGTGGGACGCCTTTGATCGGAATAATGTAAAGGAAGATCAAGATACTAGGTTGTTATGTATCAACTTTAGAAAGATGTGGGATGAAGCTAAGGAGCCCCATGTTTTCCCCAAACACTACAACCAGGTGTTTTTATACCCAGATGTGTTGGATAGGTATTGGTCATTCGTATTGAGACATGACCCTAGATCAAAATATATTTTTGAGAAAAATAGTGTTATCATGCCAAGCGAGCTGGAAGATAATGATCTGGGTAAATTTTTGATACCCTTTAAACCAAGACCTTTTACTTCGGCTGAGTGGAAGTCAAGTTCAATCAATCTAGTCGAGCTAACCACCGTGATCAAAACCTAGTACGAGGGATGTTAGGTTACATCAGAGAGATACAAGAGATAATTGAAGTGGATTTCTCTTCTTTCCAATGTGTTATTTTTAGGTGCAAGTGGTGGGACACCTTTGATCGGAATAATATAAAGGAAGATCAAGATACTAGGTTGATATGTATCAAATCTAGAAAGATGTGGGATGAAGATAAGGAGCCCTATGTTTTCCCCAAACACTACAACCATGTGCTTTTTTACCCAGATGTGTTGGATAGGGATTGGTCGTTCGTATTAAGACATGACCCTAGATCAAAATAAATTTTTGAGAAAAATAGTGTTATCATGCCAAGTGAGCTGGAAGATAATGATCTGGGTAAATTTATGATACCCTTTAAACCAAGACCTTTTACTTCAGCTGATGTGTTAGAATTTCATCAAAGCATTAATGAAAATAAATGGACATATATGCATTTTGTAAATAAGAGGAACATAACAAGCATTAGCAACACAAGATATTGATAATGGATTTCGTCTAGGAGGGACTATGTCTCTGGGCCTTGGTGTCAAGATGGTGTAGGCTACTGCATTAAGTGTTGGAAAGAGTGATGATGTACATGGATGGTATTTTCTCTATCATACAAGGGAAATTCCCTCACGCAAGAGTGGTTGGACCTCTCCACGAGATGTTCTGTTATAGGAACTCTCATTCACAAAAATGACTCCGATCAGCATGACAATCTCACTCATGACGACTATGAGTATCCTGCCAACATGTCAACAAATGGATCTCAATCAAACATACATGGTAAAAATGAGTATCCTGCCAACAAGGAATCAAAGGGATCTCAAACATAAATAAAACAAATCCATGATATAAATTACATCTCACATCAAGAACAAAAACAAGATCCCACATCAAACATCAAACATGGATCTGTACAGCACAAGGCATCTCATAACAAAGAGACAAATAAGTACATGATCACACTACATATACCTTAGATCTTGGAGCTATCTAAAGAAAAGGATGGTAAACTGTTGGATCTGGCTATACCATCAATATTGTGGCATCGAATATCCTGAAAACAACTGCTCACACTTTTAATGCTGGCATCTACTTGGAATAAAAAGATTCTCTTGGCATCAAAATATTCCCTCAAACTGCATGTACCATCCTGCTTCAAACTGCGTGTCTATCTGCCTTCTGACCTGGCCTCGACGCATCTAATAACTGAGGGTTTATATAAAAAATTCATGGCAGACTTTCCCAAGTACGTCATTGGGCACGATGGTTGAGATCCATAGTGGTAGGGAAAAAGTTGGGCAGTCAAACCTCGCCCCCTTCTGCAATAGTCATATATATTTTTAAAAATTGACTTTGTATTAATTGGGGGTGGGGGGGTGGGTGTGGCAGACCCACATCCGGCGGCCTGTCCACCAAGCCTCTGCCGTATCATTTGGGGTAATGGGTAGGGGCAATGGAGTTGACATCTCGTGCCCTTCCCTTTTTAATGTGTATTGTTACAAGGTTGCGTGGGTTTGGTGGGGTCATGGCCGCCGGACCAAATATATATATTAATTTGTTATATGGTCGGTGGTAGGGGTGGGGGTCATGGCCCACCCATATTTTTTTATATTTTTTGTCTTTAATAAAACAATATGCCCTTTTAAAACTTCTCGATTTTGACGAGAAGGAGACAAACTAGCTGCCCCACAAATTTTCCTGGAATCTGGTTAGAGTTGTCCAGAATCCGGTGGTCAGATTTCTATAGATTTGTTGCCTCCTTAAGCTTCCAAGTCATCCAGTCAAACCTCCAACTTTGACCAGCTCTAACTTTCACATACGAACTCGGTTTGATGAACCGTTCACATCGTTGTGATCTGGACAACGAGATATTCAACCTGAAAATGAGTTTGCCACATTTCTGTCACTTTGATTTTTTAGATTTCATAAGCCCTCTTTGTCCTGTGTGTGTCTCTAGAGCCACCTGGATCATTCCTCCCCATTGAGGAGATTTTGGTCCTCAAAAATCATCAAAAATAATATGCAATCTACACTAGCACATTATGAAGTGGTTGCACCACAACTATCCACGAAAAAGGTACCCTTCCATCTTCACCTTTGTTCTTTAGGGCCGTAAGTGATGACTCAACACACATCCTCGCAAATTTGTAGTACAATCTCTTCATTACATGTCAAATTGACCAACTATGACCCAAAAATATCCATACATCCATACTTGCCCATGAGTGGAAGTACTCAGTGGTCAAGTTTATGTCAAATAAAATCACCCCTAATTATCATTATAAAGGCCAAAACATCATTATCAGCATTTTGAAGCGATGACGAGCAAATCATCACTTTTACGGTTAAAAATGCAACATCATGATTTACAAAACAAACGAAAATATCATGGTTGCTTAGCAATGATGGAAAACACATCATCACTTTCGATTAAGAAACATATGATTTACAAACACGGCCATGACACACTACCACATCTAGAAAAACCATCTCTCACTTATCAAAGTGAATGGATCATCTTCCTATGGCACACTTGCTTGCCGAACAATGTTTTTAACTGGTTCATACACCAATGGTTCATCCTTAAGGTGCTGCTTTGGATGGAGCTTCGAACACATGGCTCTTTGATGGTCACTTTGGTTGCACTGGCTGCAAAAGTTCTTCTTCCTCCATACTGCTTATTTTATCCACTGAATTTGAGGAAAATCAACAATAAATTTTGGTGTACAATATACCTAAAATAATTTTGGTGCATGTTGAAGCCTCAAAAATCATTGCTTCAAACATTGGAGGAAAGCCACCCGGTCCGGACCTTAGAAAAGCTCCTTTTCCATTTGGGATGGTGGCTCTGACTGGATTTGTAGGACCAGTTTCCTAATAATGAATGGATTGGTGATGAGATGTTTGTGCAAGTGGATAATGAAACAAACTAATTAAGCTAACCTGTCTAACTTAATTTATGACTTACAAATAACTCTAAAACTAACCCGGGTATTTAAATATGAATACGACTTAAATATTATTTCATTTAAACAAATAACCATGAAAATGTATTATTTACTTAAAATAAAGATGCAGTATCATATAATGATAACTATGTTTAAGAAATTAAATAGAGTTATAATGGCGCATTGCACTCATAAATTTATATCATTTACATACACTATGAAAGATGATATTCCTGTATCTTCATAAATGATATGATAAAGAAATATTTGAGAAACGAGTATACATAAACGATATCAAATTTCAATGAGAATATTTCATTACATAAAGAGAATAAAACGTAATCGATAGAAATAATAGATACATTTGATATCTTCCTGATGCAATTTGATATTATGATCCTGCTCTTTAACTTAGAACAATCTTCAAGGTACAGAAATGCAACTTTCAAAAATAATTCACCATAAAATCACAGGATGTGATCCTTCTATAAAAATAAGATATTCAAGGAGTACAGAAATGTATTATCCAAGCCCAAAATATTACAAATTCAGGACCCTTTCTAAAATTCCTGAAAGGGGTTTAAATAGGAAATTCAAAAAACAAATTAACTAAAACTATTGCTAAGAAAGATCATCGGATATCCAAAAATAGAATTGCGATCTTCAATAAAACAGGTTCATTGGATTTCCATAATATCTAATGTGCGAAGCTGGTAGATCTTGAACATATCTTTCACGTCAGTTGGGTGACTCAGCCGAGAATGCAGTTGATTGGTGTATGTGGCATCAAAAAGTTCCGAGATGATATAATTGATGGCACTGGAAAGACATTTGGTTGCCATTTGCTGACTGTATGGCTTGATCAAATGGGACCATAAGTCATCCCATGTAATTCCATGTATTTTATTGATTTTTTGCTCTTTACTGATTCATTCATGTTTCCACCTTTTATCTATTTCTTTGACCTTTGGCAACTTTCCTGGAGTGCAATCTGGGATTAAATTTTCCGCATATAGAGTCTAGACTATCATTAACTAGCTGTGTCAAATTATCCATTATAGTCCTTGCTCTGGAAGTAGCATGTTCTTATTTAATCATTTGAGTTTTCCACTTAGCAAATAGAATTTATTTATGCGATGCTTCAATTCTGGGAATATTTGCAATTTTACCCTGTTATGTTTCTTGCCATGTGATAAATTCTGAAATCTTTTCATCAGCGCTTTCAAATTCTAATCTTGTATTAATTGCTTCGTCGATGAGGGATGATGCTATTTCACAGAGGGGTTCAGCTTGTGATATTTTCTGGCATAGATCACCCAATTGTTGGGACAACAACTTACTCACTTCAAGGGCTTCTGTTTTGAACTGGTCCAGTTTAGGATACTCTTTGAATTTATCCATTTTTTCTTGAAATATTATACTTTTCTCTTCTTTGGCAGTTTTCTCATTTTGTAACAATGTCTGCAATTTTGTTACTTCCTGGGACAACTGTTGTTGTTTGTTTAAAGATTTTTTATTAAGCTTTTTCTTTTCAATGTTCAGTTGTTCTTTTAGTTGCTTAATTCTCGGTCTTTCTTCTTCCAGCTGTTGCTCTAACTGTGATATCCTTTGTTGATCATTTGTTGTCCTTTCTTCTAACAATGCTATCTGCAACTCCTTCTGTTTTACCAGTTGAGTAACCTCAGTAGCTTTATCTATTGTGGCTACACTATAAGCCCCTACATATTGGGATAGTTTGGTTAGATCCTCTGAAGGATCTAATTTAGAATGTTTCCAAACTACAATCATTATTTCAACCTAGGGAGTTAAAAGTGGTCCTTGATCAATCTTCCTTCTCTTTCTTTGTTTTCTTACTATAGTTTTATGCTTAGGGCTGTAAAATATATCTAGAGGGGGTATGTCTTCAACTTTTAGTACAATTTCTTCGGATGGGTCCTCAGGAATGATCTCAATATCTTGACAGTCAATGTTATTAATTTGAGAATTTCCTTGGTCTCCTATCTATTGAGAAAATTGTTCATATTATTTTAACAATTGTTCATTAATATGGGTTTCAGTAGAATCTCCCTCTTTCTCACTAGTCTTCTGTTTTTCAAGTTGATCATTAGGCTTGCTGCTTGTATCTTCTTTCTCTGCCTATACATCATTTTTGCTGCCTTTATCCTGCTTCTTTATTTGTACATCAATTTTTCTGCCTATATCCTCTTTCTTTTGTTCTGTTTCAGTACTCTCTACTTCTTCTAAAGTAGTCTTTAACTGGTCGAGGGGAACTGTAAGTAGTCTTTTTCTTCTAAACTGTAAAAACTTATTCATATCCTTTGTTTGAAACTTTGATTTAGATGAATCATAAACCTGTGAAAATTTCTCAATCGAGACAAAAAGGTCATCAAAATCATTAGTTTCATGCTCAAATTTAGCAATTTGCACCATAGATGTGAAGTTGAATGCAACTTCATTTGGATCATATTGCCTACTGGGAAGAGTTGCAAGCTTGAGTCCTTTTATCTTAAGGGCTTCTTTTTCTGCATGCTTGAAATCATTGAGGGTATAAGTTCCACATTGGAAAGGAAATGTAGGCCACATCAATTTTTTAGAATTCTTTAAAATTCTGGACATTCCAAATACCCTAATATAGGTGAACTTTTCTTCCCCGAACCAACTTCCAATTGGGGTTAAATCAATTTTTGCCTTATCTAAGAGCCAAGGAGGGGGTTGATTAAAAATAGTTTGATAAACGGGCAACATGTAGCCATGGAAAAATCTGTATACATGGTTCTTGAAATGGGCTTTCCACAAAAATTTATGATAGATGTGTATAGGAGTAGGATCTTGAGGAGTCCATTTCCATCCCAAAATAGGAAACTCAGAATTCAAGCATAAGGCATCTAAAAATGGGGGTGTAGTTCCAGTATGCTTATTTCTTCTATAATCCAGAATTTTATTTGTTATTTTATTAGATAGAATGATTGACCAATCCATAATATCGGAACCTATAGTAGCCTCATTCAGGGGTACCATTTGAATAGAAAACCTTGCAGAATTATCACTCCCAAAAAAATTTCACATCATGGCAGCAGCATAGCAATACAAAGGTGCGAGAGACTCTACAGAATACATACTTGAGTTCTCATGCTTATATTTGTCTGGAGCTTGTCTCCATTGCCTAATAGGGTCTAATTCTATTTCGTTGCTTGAAGCGAAATCCTCTATGAAGACTTTGTTGTAGGTGTTCTGAGGTTCTGGCAGATGGTACATTGCCTTCATGTCTTCTGCTCTAAAGGATCCAAACATCTTTCCTCCAACTATGAAAAATGTTTAGTATGTGATGGTTGTGGTTTCTATTACCCATATTATTAGATCATAGTATGGAAGTACATTTTCGCGAGCTGCAATTCTATGGAGAAAAGAGTTTGCCATTTCTTTAAGGGGACTATTATCTGAATCTGATTCTTCATCTGGAACTGTTGCCTTTACTTCTGTTATTGTAGGTTTTTCTGCTTAAAGCAAGTTATAAACTTCTTCCTAGGAAATCTTTCCTAGACCCTGACATGTAGTGTTCGTAATTAGCTTTATTTTGACTGGCTTTTCTTTTGGCATGATGGTAACCTTTGCGACAGTAGCATCTCTCAATTTCTTAAGATTTTTTGACATTTTCTCTTTCTGGTATTGTCTCGACGGTTCTGCGGATAAGCAAAATTGCTGTTCTACAGCTCTGTAAATGAGAAAACCTTCTTAGAAGCGGGAAGAAATTGAGTCAGAATAAACATCATTAAGTAAAAAGGAAATTATTTAAGAACAAATTTGCGAAATATTTTCTTCATAATTCTAAATTGACTATCTCCGTATTAAAATTCAATGCCCTTAAGGAACGTCACATTCACGCATTACTTGTCATAATTCGTTTGATTTTCGTTTAATGATAGTCGTACATTGGGGATCGGCTATATCACAATCTCGATGCAAGATTTACCTTTTAAAACTTCCGATTGCGATTTGCTGATGTGCGAAATATGAATAGTGATGGATGATAACGAATGGTTTATCGCATCGAAACTTTCCAATGGAATTGTATTGTAATGTGACTTTCTCGAAATGTGATTGTGATTTTAGTGTTGTCCATCACGTCGGGACGTTTATAAAAAAAACAATTGTGATATTGTTTCACTGAAATGTGATTGCGATTGAAATTACATCGCATCGGAGTTTCTAAAATAGACCTAATGAAGCCTGACATACCCGAAATGCGATTACCGATAAGTCTCATCACATCAGAGCTTTTGCGAAGAGGATATTAGAAATGTAATAGTTCTCCGATTTTCGATTTGCGATTTACTTTATCGCATCGGACTTTTTGAAAGGTTAACATTTAGACTTTGCGCGATGCGATATAAGTCTTATGATTTGATTAGATCAGAATTACTTTGATATCATATTTGTTTATTTGCATTTGGGATAAGCGATATTCAAATGATGTTTTTGTGTGTTTTTTAACAATGAATATTTTTATTGTTTTTCTATGATAATCGGATTTCCTCAAAGTTTTATTCCTATCTAAAAAGAAAGAAAAAGGGGACCTATTTTTTATTGAATTTTAATATAAAAATTTAGAAATGGGGAGGGTTGTTGTACAGTACAACAATTGGCAATTCACTGGAAGAAACAGTTATCTCTGAAAAATAAAATGAACACTATACTTTTAGTAAGTAAAAAGTTTTAAAGATAATGAAAACTATCTTAGAAAATTTTAAATAAAATCTAACTCTGAAAAGAATAAAAATCACTTACAATCTCTCTTTAATTTCTCAAAAATAAAACAATTTTTGGTTTAATCAAGCTTTGATTGGTTGATAAAGATAAAGTAGAGGGCCTTTCTATTCTTAGCTTTATGATTTACTCTATTGTCATAGTTAGTGCCTCTGCTGCCTACAAACATTCATAGTCTCGACAGGGTTACCATTTAACCATTAATCATTCATTGTCCCATCCATATAAGAGCATGACTCTTTAAAAGATAAATTCATAAGATATATTGTCTTGTGTTTTCTCTTTTTATTTTTTAAATTAAAATCCATTGTTCTGGTTTGGTAGCCAGTTGATAACAATTCCACTCACTAGTTGTATCTAAACTGAATAATCTAGCTCGTGATGAGACCCCTTGTCTTATGATTATAAGCCATTACCTTGTTTTGGTATGCAGTGGTGGTAAGGTCAGTTTAATTACTTCTTATGATCATGGTAAGCAGGCTCGTGATGAGACCTCTTATCTCTTAATATTAGATAGATAATTTCTTAGAATTACATTCTAAAAAATCACAACCTTAATGGATGGGGTGAATGATTTTCTCCTTAGGAATCAATGGATGACAATGTTTTAGACTTTTGAGTGCCAAAATTGGAAAAGTCTTTATTTTTTATGGATAACCTTTCTCTTCTTAACAAACTTATAATGATTTACAATATTTTCAAGGTTTTGGAAGATTTTGCAAATGTTTAAACAGATTTTCAAAGGTTAATATTTTATTTTAACTATCCAAAACTGTAATCATTTCCTTAAAAATTCTTATTTACATAAATAAGTATTTACAATATTTTCTCAAAGATATTTTCAAATAGTAAAAATTCAATTAAAGACTAGTAACAACTTTATTTGTTAACAAACAAACTTGCATAATGGAATATGTACAGGTAAGAAGGGGTTGCCTTCTTAAGAAAAGAATTTTTTCAAAATAAGCCCATTCACAGGAAGAGATTCTCTCTTTCCTGTTAAATCTTGCAATATGAATGTTGATGAACCTATCTTTTCAACAATCTGAAATGATCCAAGCCACATCTTTTGAAATTTGGTATGCTTACCCTTATCTTCATGTGCTTTGTCCCATTTCAGAACAAGATCACCAATTTTCAAAGTTTTGGATCTGGTAGAACTTGAATCAAAAGAAGATTTTATGAATTGTTGATGTTCGATATGAACACTTTTAGCTTTCTCTCTATCTTCTACTAATTTAAGAATTTGATCAAATCTTAATTGAATAGATGATGAAAGATTCTCTTCAATGAATTTAACTAGGGCTAGAGATGGAAGTACTAGGTTTGATGGTATTACAACTTCTTTTCCATAAACTAGATTAAAAGGTGAAATACCTATTGAAGCCTTGTGAGTTATGCGATCAACCCATAGTGCAAAAATTAAAGACTTATGCCAATTCTTTTGACTCTGATCAATTTTTCTTTTGATGATTTTGATGAGATTTTTATTAGTTGATTCAGTTAAACCATTAGCTTGTGGATAATAATTTGCGAAATATTTCAATTTGAAACCTCTTTTTATTGCAAATTCCATTATACTATTTCTAGAAAAATAAGATGCATTGTCAAAAACAAGGGCATTAGGTACACCAAACCTGGTAATGATGAATTGATCAATGAATTCAATGATTGCATCAGAATTGGCTACCTTTAAAGGAATTGCTTCTACCCACTTTGTAAAGTAATCCGTTGCTGTAAGGATGTATCTGTGTTGCTTAGAAGAATGTGGAACAATTTCTCCAATAATCTCAAGTCCCCATTGTTCAAATGGTTGCTCAATGTTTACTGGTTGTAAAGGAAAGGTTGTTTTCCTTTGTCTCCCACTAGCAGTTTGAAAAGTCTCGCATTTCCCTACATAGTCATGTGCATCTTTGAACAAGGTAGGCCAATAGTAACCAGTATGGATTATTTTGTGAGCTGTAGTATCTCCTCCAAAATGTCCACCTGCTAGTCCATTATGTAATTCCTGCAACACCTTGTGTCCTTCAGTTTTTTCAAGACATCGTAATAAAATGGAATCATAATTTCTTCTAAATAACACATCATCAATGATTTCGAAATGTTTTGTTTTTAATCTTAAAGCGCTCTTGTTTTTATAGCTGAGATTAGAAGGAGCATACCCATTTTTCAAATAAAAGATCAGATCAGCATATTGAGATTCGGAATCTATAACACTTATCTGATTTACTTGAACAGTATTATCTTGATCTTGATGTTCTGGTATGTTGGAAGCTCCTGCTAACAATCTGCAAAAACCTTGTCCTCTAACAATTCTGGTTGGCTTAATATCAATATCATAATCTTGTAAAGTTGTTACCCAATTAGATATCTTTTCTCCTACTTCCTTTTGTACTAACAATTGTCTCACTACAGAGAATGGGACAACAATTTTTGTATGTGTCTTTATGGGAAATGGTCTAAAATGTTTGATTGATTTAAACACAACAAAGGCTTGTTTTTCTACATCAGAGTATTTAAGTTCGGCTCCTTGCAGATTTGAACTAAAAAAAGAGATTGGTGCTTCTGCTTGTTGATCATTAGGTTGTGTCAAAATGGCAGCATAGGATGTTTCAGTAGCCAAATTATACAGAATGAAATGATTATAAAAATCGAGGGTATTCAATGTAGGTGCATTGATGTTTGCCTGTTTGATTGAATCAAAGGCTTCTTTTTCTTTATGTCCCTATTTGAAAACTGAATTTTTCTTAATCATATTATGAAAAGGTAAAACTATTTGAGAAAAATCAGGAATAAATCTCTTCACAAAATTGATCTGTCCCAAAAAGGATTGCATGGATTTCTTATTATGTGGTAAGGAAATATTAGACATTTATTTTACTCTATCAGGGTGAATATATATGCCATATTTAGACACAACAAATCCTAAGAGATTTCCTTCATTTAGAGCAAAGAAATATTTCTTTGGATTTAAAGAAATGTCAAACCTTCTACATCATTCAAATATCTGTTTCAAATCATGCAGATGATTATCTCTTTTCTTTGAAAAGACGGTTATGTCATCAAGATAGATAACAACTGATCTATTAATCAAACCCTTGAATGCTATATCCATGGCTCTCTGGAAAGTAGCTCCTGCATTTATCAAACCAAAAGGCATTTTTTGGTAGGCATATGTTCCCCACTTGGTTCTGAAGGTAGTTTTCAACCTATCATCTGGATGTACCAATATTTGGTTATAACCTGAAAATCCATCAAGAAAAGACATTAGTTCAGAGCCAGCTACTTTTTGAAGTATTTGTTCCATTGTTGGTAATGGGAAGTTATCCTTTTGACATGCCTTGTTTATATTTCTAAAATCAATACAGATCCTAATATCTCCATTCTTCTTTCGGACAGGCACCATGTTTGAGACCCAACTGGAATGTCTTACAGGAAAAATAATTTTCGCCTTCAAAATTTTATTCAATTCTCTCTTGATTTGACTTTCCAGGTTGGGATGAAATTTTCTTAACTTCTGTTGTACTGGTTTTACATCGGGAAGCGTTGTAATTGTATGTTGAATGACAGAAGTATCATAAGTTTTCAAATCTTCATAATTCCAAGAAAAGACATTTTTGTACTTATTCAGAAGCTTGATGAAAGTGATCCTTTCCTTTGAAGTTAACTCGAGTCCTAAATTAACATTTTGTGGTTTAGACTCAGTACCAAGATTTACTAATTCAAACTTCAAAGTAGAGCTTTGAAGTTTGGCATTGGTAACATTTTTGAATCTATCTTTGATATCATATAGATCTTCAAGTTTAACTACAAATTTGGGAATAGGATTTTCATTTTATTTTGATGTGTTTTGAAGATCGTGATCACTGTCATCAATTAATTGGTCATCATAAGATTTTTCTGAAGTCAAGAAATTTAAAATATCTTCATCATGATAGAATACTCTCCAATTGGTGACATTATCAGGTACAGAAGGTCGAAAAATTAATTCAACTGAAAACCTATCTGGACTATAATCTTCAGCTGGAAGAAGCTTGGAAGCAACATTAGCTAATAAATCAGCTGCTAAATTCCGAGTTCTGGGATAGAAGAGATATTGAATGCTAAAAATTGAGTGGTAAGATCTTGAACAAGAGATTGATAATGTTTAAGATGACCTGAAAGACAATGAATGGTGTTCCTTACCTGTCTGATCACAATTTCAGAATCACCATATACTTTTAGGTATTTAACATTCAATCCTATTGCTTTATAAATCCCTTGGATCAAGGCTTCATATTCTGCAGTGTTGTTTGTGCACTCAAATTCTAGTCTACATGACAACATAGTTTTTTCTCCTTCTAGATCAACTAAAATGCATCCTGCTCCTGCGCCATCATTAGATTTGGATCCATCAAAATAGAAAGACCAAAATAAAGACTTATCTACAGGTTTATTTACAGATTTATCATAAATATTAACGCATCTTGAGGAATCGGTTTGTGAAAAAATTTCAATTTGTGAAGTAAAAGTATTTACAGAAAAAGGTGATTTAAGTGTTGTGAAATTTCCAAGGAATGATTCAGCAGAATAACCTCCGAGAATGTTATTATTAAAAGCTACAGGTTGATTCTCTTATTCAAATTCTGTTACAGTATGCATCATTTTTTTTTATCGCTCAACCTTGATTTGATTAGGTTTCCCTTTGTGGGGAAGCCACATGTGAGAATAATCAGTGGCGATATAATCGTTAAGCTTTGCAGACCAATCCCTGCTCAACACTAATCCATAAAAATCAGGAATATCTGTAATAAGAATATCAATTCTCTGGACTATCCTAGGATCAAAGGCTAACCTAATACTGACTGCATTAATTTCTCCCACAACTTGCACTTTAGTCCGATATAATTGAACAATATGAACTGCAGATTTTTGGGGTTCAATGTTTAATTTTGAGCAGACTGAAGTAGGCATTATATTTGATGATGCTTCTGAATCTATCAAGCAGTTATGTAAATTCTTGTTATATATCTCATAATTCAAGAACAGTATCTATCTCCAATAAGAACAGTATCAGTAGCATCTACTTTATCTGGTGGCTTACCTGATCCTTTAGCTGCTATGGAAATTACACCATTTGGTAGAGGAGAAAGAGGAGTTGCATTTAATTCTTTCAACAACAACTTCTATTGATGCTTGAGTTTGTTGAGTTCATGTAAAGAAATATTTGCTCTGGTCTTTTTCATGTCTTCAATAATGTTATAATCCATAGAATCAGACACTACCAGAGTCTTAGATGTTGTTGTAGGAGGATTAGAAGATGATGGTTGATTTTGAGTAGGTAAAGGAGAGGCTTTCTTTACAGGGGTTTTGTCTTTGGTAGTCGGAGTTGAACTTTTCTTCTTGGGAACTATTTGAACAAGTTCTGTTGTAGCTTTACTTCTTTTACTTACTGGCAGGGCTTCTTGTTCCTTCTCATTGTCTAAAATAGACAAAATTAAATCCCACATCCCATGTAATTCAGATATTTCCTCTTCTTCTTCTTCTTCTGATAATGGAGGTGTATCTTCTTCTTCATCTTCCTCTAAATCTGACTCTGCATTAGATATTGAATTGGGTGGTTTGGATTCAGCTTTGTCCGCATTGGAATTGCTTCCTGGAAGTGAATTGCTTCTTTCATGTTTTCAGCTAAGGTAGGTTTAGCAGCTCTATCTACAAAGATAGCTATATTTGAAGGCAAATCTGTTATATACCATTCACTTCAGACTTGCTCACTGGGTTTTGATGTTGTAGGAATTTTATTCAAAAGTTTGTTGAATCGGGAATTAAAATCTTTGATGGGTTCTCTGGATTTTTCTCTCAAATTGGAGAGATCATTAATTAAAGTCGCTATTGATCTATCATCTCCAAATTTGGTTAAGAAATGTTCCTATAACATATCCCAACTTGTAATAGATCCTGATGGTAATGAAAAATACCAATATCCTGCGGCCCCTTGCAAAGTAAAAGGGAATAATCTTACCACAACATCTTCATGTTCTACTGCATTTAAATTTATAGACAACATAAAGTTATTAATGTGTTCTTCTGCTTGTATGCCAAGGTCAAGACTAAATTTTGGTAGCCATTTTTCAAGATGATCTGGTAATGCATGCAAAGGTGCAAGCATTTCAACAGCTCCTAGATTAGTCCATGGTGTTTGTGCCATTGTTGTGATAACAGTTGAGGGACTTGAAGAGACAGTTGGTGTTTGAGTAGATGTTGTTGAGATAACTTTACTCTTTTGGGTTTGGGTTTGGGAAGCAGATGAGTGAGTTTGTGATGAGGAAATAATATCACTATCTGGTTCTGATGATGTTTTTCTAGTTTTAACTTGACTAGGTAAAGGAAATTCCTTTGGAGGAATACCAAGTTTTTCACTTTGTGACCTAGTAAGAGGTTTTGAAGATATGAATTGTGAAGTAACACTACCTTTGGATAACTCAGACTCTTATAAAGATAATGAGAACCCTTTGATTTTATGAATTAAAGATTGTACTTCAGGGGACTTAGCAGGTTGATTGGCTGATAGATCTAAAGCTTTGGTAGTGGGTGTGTTGATGTTTTTCTCAATTTCTTCTCTAGAGATTTGAGATATTGAAGAAATTGAAGAAGGTGATGAGGGTGAATTGCTCTTGGAATGGCTTGTAGATTTGGATTTACTTGCCATTCATAGCTTAGGCCCTCCTTCTAGTGCCAAAAATGTTGAAGCCTCGAAAATCGTTGCTTCAAACATTGGGAGAAAACCACCCGATCTAGACCTTAGAACAAATCCTCCTCCGTTTGGGATGTTGGCTACGACTGGATTTATAGGACCAGTTTCCTAATAATGAATGGATTGATGATGGGATGTTTTTGCAAGTGGATAATGAAACAAAATAATTAAGCTAATCTGTCTAACTTAATTAATGAATTGCAAATAACTCTAAAACTAACCCGAGTATTTAAATATGAATACGACTTATAGATTATTTCATTTAAACAAATAACCATGAAAATGTATTATTTACTTAAAAGAAAGATGCAGTATCATATAATGATAACTATGTTTAAGAAATTAAACAGAATTATAATAGCACATCGCACTCATAAATTTATATCATTTACACACACTATGAAAGATGATATTTCTGTATCTTCAGAAATGATATGATAAAGAAATATTTAAGAAACAATTATATATAAACAATAGAAAATTTCAATGAGAATATTTCATTACATAAAGAGAATAAAACGTAATCAATAGAAATACCAAATACATTTGATATCTTCCTGATGAAATTTGATATTTTGATCCTGCTTTTTAACTTAGAACAATCCTCAAGGTACAGAAATGCAACTCTCAAAAATAATTCACCATAAAATCATAGGATGTGATCCTTCTATAAAAATAAGATAGTCAAGGACTACAGAAATGTATTATCCAAGCCCAAAATATTACAAATTCAGGACCCTTTCTAAAATGCCTGAAAGGGGTTTAAATAGGAAATTCAAAAACAAATGAACTAAAACTATTTCTAAGAAAGATCATCGGAGATCCAAAAATAGAATTGTGATCTTCAATAAAACAGGTTCATTGGATTTCCATAATATCTAATGTGCGAAGCTGGCAGATCTTGAGCATATCTTTCACTTCATTTGGGTGACTCAGCCGAGAATGCAGTTGACTGGTGTATGCGGCATCAGAAAGTTCCGGGATGATATAATTGATGGCACTAGAAAGACATTTGGTTGCCATCTGCTGACTGTATGCTTTGATCAAATGGGACCATAAGTCATCCCATGTAATTCCTTGTGTTTTATTGATCTTTTTCTCTTTACTGATTAATTCCTGTTTCCACCTTTTATCTATTTCTTTGACCTTCGGCAACTATCCTGGAGTGCAATCTGAAATTAAATTTTCTGCATATAGACTATCATTAACTAGCTGTGTCAAATTATTCATTATATTCTTTGCTCTATAAGTAGCACGATCTTCTTTAATCATTTGAGTTTCCCACTCAACAAATATAATTTCTTTATGTGGTGCTTCAATTCTAGGAAGATTTTCAATTTTACCCTGTCCTATTTCCTGCCATGTGATAAATTCTGAAATCTTCTCATCGGTGCTTTCAAATTCTAATCTTGTATTGACTGCTTCGTTGATGAGGGATGATGCTATATCACAAAGGGGTTCAGCTTGTGATATTTTCTGGCATAGATCACACAATTTTTGGGACAACAACTTACTCACTTCAAGGGCTTCTGTTTTGAACTGGTCCACTTTAGGATAATCTTTGAATTTATCCATTTTTGCTTGAAATATTATACTTTGCTCTTATTTGGAAGTTTTCTCATTTTGCAGCAATGTCTACAATTTTGTTACTTCCTGGGACAACTGTTGTTGTTTGTTTAAAGCTTTTTTATTAAGCTTTTGCTTTTCAATGTTCATTTATTCTTCTAGTTGCTTAATTCTCAGTCTTTCTTCTTCCAGTTGCTGCTCTAACTGTGATATACTTTGATGATCATTTGTTGTCCTTTCTTATAATAATTCTATCTGCAACTCCTTTTGTTTTACCAATTGAGTAACCTCAGTAGTTTTATCCATTTTGGCTGCACTATAAGCCCCTGCATATTGGGATAGTTTGGTTAGATCCTCTGAAGGATCTACTTTAGAATGTTTCCAAACTTTATTTATTAGTTCAACCTGGGGAGTTAAAAGTGGTCCTTGATCAATCCTCCTTCTCTTTATTTGTTTTCTTACTACAACTCTATGCTTAGGGTTGTAAAATATATCTAGAGGGGGTATGTCTTCAACTTTTAGTACAATTTCTTCGGATGGGTCCTCAGGAATGATCTCAATATCTTGACAGTAAATGTTATTAATTTGAGAATTGCCTTGCTCTCCTATCTATTGAGAAAATTGTTCATATTCTTTTAACAATTGTTCATTAATATGATTTTCAGCAGAATCTCCCTCTTTCTCACTGGTCTTCTCTTTTTCAAGTTGATCATTAGGCTTGCTGCTTGTATCTTCTTTCTCTACTTGTACATCAATTTTTCTTCCTTTATCC